>JADBJO010001292.1:235000-237500 GCA_016801955.1 Conus betulinus
TCGTAACGCTATTTCCTCACTAACTACAGCTGAAAGTGTTCAAGCACCTTCATCAGCTAGCTGATCCATTAACATCAATTACACATGACCACTGAAACCCAGCTGCTGTGCTATGGAATCCGGCTGGTAGCTGAGTACCCCACCCTTTTGTGGGTCACAGTCAAGGCTGGCTATGACAAAGCCAGTGATACTCTGATCACAGCTCTCTCCAAGCACACACACACACAAAATACATACCAGACGGGCCAGTGAGAAGAGTTTTGTTTTTTCCCTGGGAGCCAGATCTATTTCCAGTTAACTGGTATCGTCTGTAATGTCTATCCGGAACTGGCATGAGAAGGGAGGGGTGATGGGTGGTTCCCTCACCTTGGGGATGAATGGGGGGGGGGGGGGAAGAGGACGGGTCAGGGGTCTGGCACAACATGTCTTTCACTCAATGGCCTCATGAACAGCAAAATATTTGAAGTATACAGGTTTTTTCACCTAAGCTCTACCTACACAATTGTGGACTGGTTTGTTCTCACAGTATAGCGGGTCAAACAGAAATTCAGTTTCTGCTCTGGCTTGTATTATAGTTCTGAAGGAAAGCTAATGGACAACTGAATGAATGACTAAGATGAAAGACCTGAAGACGAGGGGTCTCTTAGCAGATGCCTGACGTAGGCATTGTGAAAATCATCACAACAGACTAACAGAGTTGAGAGATGGTGAAAATTACTACAACAAAAATGGTGAAATGGCAACATTTGGGGAGAATGACTTCACTTTCTCACTTACATGTGGCAGAAACAACAAAAAAAAAAAGTTATTCTCTCCCCCCCCCCCCCCCCCCACCCCTGTTACTTTATTAAACTGTTTATTTCATTACCTCTCCCCCTCTCCCTTCCCTTCCCCAAACTCATCTTCACCCACCTTCCCCCCTCCCCCTCTCTTTGCTTTCTGTGAAATGCCAGTCATCTGACTTGATGTTACACTGATGATTACAGTGACATGAAGCAGAATAAGAATGACACTATTTGTGAATACTTCCTACACAGGACAACATGTTTGCCATACTTTTGAATGGTGGGGTGGGGTGGGGGGGGGGGGTGAATCTTCACAACAGCACTACCAACAACCATGAGGGTAAACTCGAACCCTTTCTTGACGGACTTGCGGTACACCTGGTTGGGCAGGTTGGCAAAGCCCACGTAGCCTTCCAGCTCCTTGCGCGTCCCCCCACATACTTCCTCTCCCTGTCCTTGTCCTTGTCCATCTCGGCCTGGTTGACGTCCTTCTCTTTCAAGGCTGGCCGCTCACGTTCATGACTGTTGGCAAAGCGAGTGTTGGGGTCAAACTTCACTGCGGGCGGGGCCTCTGCTTGTCCTGCCTGTTGTTGTCCGCGGAAAAAGGCATCCCGCTTGGCAGCATTGATCTGAAACAAGACAGGAACATGTTCACAGCCCTGGAAGTCAGTTACTAGGTACCGATGGATCTCATCAACTAGGACCATGGTAACACTTATTCACCACCACCATTGCCTTTCAACAGGCCTCCCAAACCACACTGCTGAGATGGCTGATGTGCATACATGTATATCTCCACTAGCAGCTATAAGCCAGGTTCTGGAGCACCTCTGGTATGCTGTGTCATCACCTTCCCTTAAAGGGGTGCTTTCTTGGTAACCACCAGCAACCTGTATCTTTACCATCACTTAAATTTATGTTAAAAGATGTGCTCTTGATTAAGGCACCTCTGGCATGCTGCATCTTCACCATCACTGAAAGGTGTGTTCCTATGGTAACCACTACCAACCTGTATCTTCACCATCTTCTGAAAGGTACTAGGTGTGTTGCTATGGCAACCACCAGCAAGCTACATCTTTACCATCACTAAAAGTTGCCTCAATAAAGTAACCACCAGCAAGCTGTATATTTACCATCACTAAAAGGTGAGTTAATATGGTCACCACCAGCAACCCTATATCTTTACCATCACTTAAAGGTGTTTTATTATGGTAATCACTAGCAAGCTAAACCTTTACCACCACTTAAAGGTGTGCTATGATAACCACTAGCAAGCTTTATCTTCACTATCATTAAAAGGTGTTTTATTATGGTAATCACTAGCAAGCTATACTTTTACCATCACTAGAAGGTGTGTTATGATAACCACTAGCAAGCTTTATCTCTACTATCACTAAAAGGTGTGTATGCAACCACTAGCATGCTTTTTATCTTTAAAATCACTAAAAGGTGTGTGTTATCACTTGCAAGTTTTACCACCACTTACCACTGTATTAGCAACCTACATCTTTACCACCACTAAAAAGGCATGTGTTATCATGTTACCACTAGCAAGCTATATCTTACCATCACTAAAAGGTGTGTTGTTATGTAACCACTAGCAAACTACATCTTTACCATCACTAAAGGCTGTGTTACTATGGTAGCCACTGGCAAACTATATCTCTACCATCACTAAAAGGTGCGTTATTATGGTAACTACTAGCAAGCTACAT
>JADBJO010001292.1:245000-250000 GCA_016801955.1 Conus betulinus
CCCCCCCCCCCCCCCCCCCCTTTTTTTTTTTTTTAAATGCTACCACTCAGTAGTCTTCATCCCCGTTGAACACCACACACACACACACACACACACACACACCCACACACACACGTGATAGCACCAAAGTTTATTCAGCACTATTTTTCGAACCTGGAAACAACGTAACCATCTTGCCCTTAACATTCTTTGAAGCTGAAGGCATTCACGACACAAAACCAACATTTCCATGGCCGGAAAGAGAGGGTGCCACACGGTTCCTTCAGTCATATTTAGGTCTAAAAAAAAAAAAAAAAAAAAAAAAGGATTACCAACAACGATTAGGCGATCCGAGTTAACAAACAAAACCCAACTCACATCTCGTCATACGCTGGGGGGTCAGTCTTGTTCTCTCACAGCGTCTTTTTCCATAAATGACCTTTTTAGCATCGAAAACTGACTTTCTCATCCACTGCCTGTCGCTGTCGAATCTCCCACAGCTTACTTACATCACGAAAGGAAAGAGACACGCACGCGGCGAACTGTCACAACAGACTCCTTGCAGTGTGTCAGTTGCACGCATGATTACGGTGATGTATGTAGGTCACCGTGACTGCCACAGATGAAACTTACGACAGAGACGAAACGAGAGCCGCAGTATCAACCGGCTTGCAGCCACGCAGGAAGCTAGCTGCTTAAGACAGGTCACATCCTGAGCGTCAGTGAACCATCCTCTCTGGTCAAACCCGGCGGCACTCACGCACCCCTAAGCCCGCATTTGATCATCAGGCAGTTCGGATTTCACGTGCACTACGTGTCCATAGTTCGCAGGTGTTCAAACTGCGACTTTCGTGAACGAAAGCTGCACACACACACACACACACACACACACCGAGCTTGCACGCACAAAACTGTTCGAAAATTAGAACCCCTTTTTTCCCTTATTTTCTTATTTTTGTTTCAAATACTCTGTGTGTGTGTGTGTGTGTGTGTGTGTGTGTGTGTGTGTGTGTGTGTGTGTGAGTGTGTGTGTGAGTGGTGCGTGCGTGCGTGTGTGTGTGTGTGTGTGTGTGAGCGCGCGCGAGAGAGCGGGTGAGTGCGTGCGTGTGTGTGTGTGTGTGTGCGCGCGCGCGCGCGCGCGCGCGCATCTGCGTGCGTATGTGAATGCGTGTGCGTGCGTGTGTGTGTGTGTGTATGTGTGTGCGCGTGAATGCCTGCGTGCGTGCGTGTGTGTGTGTGTGTGCGCGCGCGCCCGCGTATAAAGGCTATGACACTAGCGCAGAGTGGGCACGTGAGGTTCGTTATTAACATTGTCCTGTTCTCTCCTGAGCGGGTTACCTAACCAACTTTACCAACCAACCAAGCTGAGGACACGCAGACTTCACACACAAGAAACTCCACAATCACTGCTCGCCGCCGGTAGAGAGTGCCACGGTCATTTTCGCTTCTGAAAACTATTCTCAACATCATATTCTCAACATCAGCTTTTAATTAAAAAAACAAACAAAACCAGTGATGTATGAGAGAATAATGAGAAACAGACAAAAGAAGGGGAGAGGGAAAGTGGTGGAGGGGCTCTGAGAATAAGAAGGGAGAAAGACGGTGATAGCAAGAGGTGGAGAGGGAAGGAGGAGAGAGAGAGAGGGGGGGCGGGGGCAGGAGAAAGACGGACAGTAATATCGAGACAAAAAGGAAATGGAAGAGGGACGAAGAACCAGGCTGGGAGGCGGGTGGGGAGAGGTGTGGGGCGAAAGAGGAGACACACATGCTGATACAAGCAAGAAGGTAGAGACAGGCACGAGATAACGGCGTTAGAGGTCGACACCCCCGCCCCAACGCGTTCTTCCTCGGAATTTTTCTCTCATAAATTTTGACCCTGGTGGGCGCAAGCCAAGAATCGCGCTCTTCATTACACGACTCGGCCTGACACTTTTTCACCTGGCTTGATTTTCATACTAATATTCACGTACTTTGCCTTGAACTTACTCTCAGTGAGTTCTGCTGGATCGTTCGTGTGCTTGAAAATGTCCATGGACAAACAGTTCCTGCAATGTGGAATCAGTTTCCACAATGATGTGTCTCTTAATTAACAGTGGTTCGTGTCAAGTCGTGTCGCTTTAACCGAGCCCGGATCATAATTCTCAGGGCTGTTGTTTTAATGGTCAGGTCAGTAAGCTGATAAGAAGCTGGTTTGAAATGCGGTGTTAATCCTTACTGTTTTCATCTCCTTCCTCCTCTTCTTCTTCTTTCTTTCTTTCTTTCTTCCTTCCTTTCCTTCTTTTGTTCCTTCTTTTCCATCTTCCTCTACTTCAATTTTCTTTTTCTGTCAACGAACTGTTTAATGCCACCTTTGCCCGATGAATTCAACACACCCAAGAAGACAAAAAAAAAAAAAAAAAAAAAAAAAAAGCTGGTCAGTTATGTTTGTCTTCCCGAACTGTTCACGTCCGGCTGACCTGTAAACGGTAAACCCACTTCCTTATCATCATCGTCTCCTCTTCCTCCTCTTCTTTTCCTGCTTCTCGTCTCCGACCTTGCCTCACAGTGAATTACCTTCAGGGGCCGTCGTAAAGCGAGCAGATTTTCAACCTACACCCCCCCCCCCCCCCCCCCCCCCCCCCCCCTCCAACCAAAGCCTGTAGTTCTATACAGGAGACGTTTAGAGAGACCTCAGAACGGAGAATCGATGGCGCCGCCTTTGAAGGCAGCAAGCAGACTGGAGTCTTGAAGACTGCTGGAACGAGGGCAGTGGAAAATCAATAGGCTGGAGGCTTGGCGGAGGGAGGGAGGGAGGGGAGGGAGGGACCCGGGGAGAACAGTACTGATGATGGGGACCAGGCAGACAAGACTGCTGGAATGGATCACCATTGAAGTGAAGAAAAAAGTGGGGAGGGGGTGGGGGGTCGGGGGGATGGAGGGAATCCCTTCTCACTGACCCAGGGAAATTCCCACACAGTGAATATCAAGTAACTGAACAGTAGGCACTTGATTTAAGAAGAATAATAATAAAAATACAAAAATAAAAGCAAAAATGTAGTAAAGGAAATTGGAGACAGCGAGCGAGCGAACGAGCGAGCGAGCGAGCGAGCGAGCGAGCGAGAGAGAGAGAGAGAGAGAGAGAGAGAGAGAGAGAGAGAGAGAGAGACATACATAGACTGACAGACAGACAGACAGACAGGCAGGCAGAGACAGAATGAATGAGGGGTAGGGCGAGACAGAGACAGACAGACAGACAGGGTGAATGAGGGGGAGGGGGAGAGACAGAGAGAGAGAGAGACATACAGTCAGACAGACAGAAAACAGAGAGAGAGAGAGAGAGAGAGAGAGAGAGACAGAGAGAGAGAGAGAGACAGACAGACAGACAGAGACAGACAGAGATTAGAGGGCAAAATGAACAATTACAATCCTATACATGCCAAAAAAAAGAGTAAATAATATGTGTAGTGACAAAAAAAGGAAGAGATTTTTGTTTGTTTGTTTGTTTTTTGTTGTTGGTGTTGTTGTTGTTTTGAAAACGTGGGGGGAAATGGTGTTTTAAGTTCGACTGAGAATAAAAATAATGGTTGAAAAAATTATTTGTAATAGATTAGAAATGAGGAAATATGGTATATTTTCTGACAAGTAACGAAGGACAGAATGAGCTTTGAAAACAAACAAACAAAACAAAACAAACAAACAAACAAACAAAAAAGAAGAAGAAGAAGAAAAGGAAAGCAGAAAGAAAAGAAAGAAAGAAAAAAAAAAGCACAGATACATGGAAAGCCCAGATAAGGGTTACAAAAGAAAACGGGAAATTCGTCCTTTTATACAACATTTGCCTTTCTGAAACCATAAGAAAACAACTGAACTGAAAAGTCTGCACACACACACACACACACACACACACACACACACACACACACACACACATGTATACACACACACACACACACACACACACACACACACACACACACACATGTACACACACACACACACACACACACACACACACACACACACACACACATTTCCATTAGAAAGGCAGGAATGACGGACACGGTAAATCCAGCATGACAGAAAGCTAAGGAATTCTTGATGAAAACACAGCGTAAATCCAACCTTAGATCAATAAACAAAAGCTTTAAAGAAGGAAAGAAAGATCGATGCACAAACAAATCACATAAAGAAACGGAAAAGGAGGGAAGAAGAAGAAGAAGAAGAAGAAGAAGAAGAAGAAGAAGAAGAGGAGGAGGAGGAGGAGGAGGAGAAGAAGAAGAGAAGAAGAAGAAGAAAGAAGAGAAGGAGGAGGAGGAGGAGACGGGGGTGAGGAGGAGGAGAAGGAGAATAAAGAAGAAGAGCAAGAAGAAGAAAAAGAAGAAGAAAGAAGAAGAAAAAGAAGACATAGCAAGAAGAAGAAGAGCAAAAAGAAGAAGAAGAAGGCAAAGGCAAAGAAGAAGAAGAAGCGAACAAAGAAGAAGCAACAGAAGCAACAGCACTAACTCTCCCCCCCCCCCCCCCCACCCCCCCCCCCCCCCCTTCCTGTTCCCTTCCCCGTCCTCTCCCCAAGCCTTGGCCAGCCATCCAGGATCAATAGCTGACATCACAGACAGCACCCCGATGCCCTGTTGGCTTTCTATCCCTGCTCCTCCTGACATTACGCTGGGGACTACGGCTCTGACGTGCACCCGTACGCCATGCTGCTTACTGCTGCTACTGCTGCCACCGCCGCCGCTGCTGCTGCTATACAGCTGGAACGTAAAACGAAAAATCAAGAAACGAAAAAAAAGGGAAAAAGAAAAAAAAAATAAAAAAAAAAAAAAAAAAAAAAAAAAAGAAAAGGACAAACAGACAGAAAATTTGGATTAAGGAAAGAAGAAATGAAGTTAAAAAAAAGAAAAAGAAGAAGAAAAAGAAGAAAAAAAGAAAAAAAGAGAAAAACACAAGGACATAAAAAGAAGAAAGGAAAGCAGGAGGGACGGAAGAAAAACAACAACAACTGCAAAACAAACGATGGAAAGCAACGGGACCACCTCGACCTG
>JADBJO010001292.1:260000-270000 GCA_016801955.1 Conus betulinus
ACACACGCACGCACGCGCGCCCACGCCCCCCCCCCCCCCCCCCCCCCCCCCCCCCCCCCCCCCCCCCCCCCCCCCCCCCCACCCCCCATACCCCCACCCCCCCCCCCCCCCCCCCACCCCCCCCCCCCCCCCCCCCCCCCCCCCCCCCCCCCCCCCCCCCCGTAAACCCCCCCCCCCCCCCCCCCCCCAGACCCCCCCCCCCCCCCACCCCCCACACACACCCCCCCCAGACATACCCCCACACAGACATACACACACAGACATCCCAACCCACATACACCCACACACCCCATACTACATACATTGGAATCAGACAGAAAGAGAAACGACTATGCAAACACATGACAGAGATACATAGCACAGAGACATAGACACATACAGAGAGAGAAATTGGAGAGAACGATACAAAACAGAGAGAGAGAGAGAGAGAGCGATGAACAGACAGAGAAGAGGAAGAACCTATGCAGCACACGAAGCTGAAGTCAGACCCGAGTGCTTTTCCCCTAGGCCTACTACTCCATCCGCCGTGCGCCTCCTCTCTCAACGCATTCCACCACACACAGACATCCTGTTCCCATCACCCCTACCCTCTAACCATCAACCCCCACCCTTCCCCTATCCCCAGCTCATTCCACTGTCGTACAGCAGGCTGGGCCACTTCCTCTCAACGCCCCACCCTACAAACCACCACTTCCCTTCTCACTCTCGGCCTACTGTTACACACGCGTTGCGTCTCCAAGAGGTTTCAACAAGTCGGCGACACGAGTTGCTGTTCCTGCTTTCTGCAGGCTGTGGCGGCGGCGGCGGCTACAGCACTTGACCCCAAGTCCACAGTGTATTGACCCACACAGCGTAGCAATGACAGACTCGTTGCATATGTGAATGTTTTCTTTAGAAACCACATCCCAACACTCTGGGCTACTACTACAGACATTCATGATGTTTGCCACGGCAGCCGCCCTCCACAGCCTCTTTGCCAACTGCAAATGGCACGATGAAAAGTCAGATTGATTAAATGAATGCGTAGCAACGAGACCGGAACAGTTCGTGCAGAACTTCTCTTTGGCGTGAGCCTGTACAGAATTGAGCCCCACATGCTGTTTATTCGTCCACCGGTGTTGCTCCTGTTGTTATAGCTGTTGCCGTTGATGACGACGACGATGATGATGATGATGATGATGATGATGATGGTGGGTGGAGGTGGTGGTGGTGGTGATGATGTTGATGATGATGATATGATGATGATGATGATGATGATGATAATGATGATTGTGGCATTGGTGGTGATGGTGATGGTGATGATAACGATGACAACGACGATGGTGATAATTATGGCTGTGATGATGATGATGGTAACTATCTTGATTTTTTTTTTCTTTCTTCCCCCTCCAGTATAATCTTTTACCCCTTGTTAACTGGGACCCACCACTCAGTCTTTGATGTCAAACTCCAGGAGTGACGGGAATGCAGTGTTCAACAGTTCTCCTCCTGCAACTACCACCACATCGTGCGACCCATGTCTTCAGTTACCACGACTCTGTTTTTATTCAACAAGCTCTTCTTGCTGCAGCTGCCTCATAAGCATGGTTGACAACGTTATCAATATCATTATCAACATCGTCATCGTCGTCATCATCATCCTCATCCTCATCGTCGTCATTGTCGTCGTTGTCACCATCACCATCGTTGTCGTCGTTATCATCATCATCATCACCATCATTGTCGTCGTCACCATCGTCATCATCATTGTCATTGTCATCATCATCGTCGTCGTCGTCATCACCATCATCGTCATCATTAACACCATCATCATCATTAACTGCCTTAACAAACGTGATGAGGATGGTTATTACGAGCTTGCTGAAGATGGTCATGGTGGTAGTGGCGATAACCGAACAATGACGATGAGGTAATTGATGATGATGATGATGTAATGATGATGAAGAGAAAAAGGCAATCTGGTAACCATCAGATGTGACAAAACTATATAGCGTTCTATCTGCATTCAATCTGTTCTCCTCTCCAGAGTTGGGGAAGAAGTGGGCGCGAAACGTAACTGAGTTTAGTGACCTTAATGAGCCCTACACACTCCATAGATCAGACGATGACGACCTTGTTCAATTGTGTTCGTATTCTCCCCGAAACCTTTGTTTCTGAACAGACAGTGTGTAAGTGAGTGTGTGCGTGTGCGCGCGTTGTGTGTGTGTGTGTGTGTGTGTGTGTGTGTGTGTGTGTGTGTGTGTGTGTGTGTGTGTGTGTGTGTGTGTGTGTGTGTGTGTGTGTGTGTGTGTGTGTGTGTGTGTGTGTGTGTGTGTGTGTGTGTGTGTGTGTGTGTGTGAGAGAGAGAGAGAGAGAGAGAGAGAGAGAGAGAGAGAGAGAGAGAGAGAGAGAGAGTGCGTGTGTGCGGGTGTGTGTGTGAAGTCAAAATTACCTTTATTGAGGGTTAAAGAATAAGTTTTCTTTATTGAGGGTTAAAGAATAAGTTTTACAGCTTTTTTTTTCATCTTGCCCTCACAAAAATAATTACTGAACTAACCAACAAACAAAAAATGTGTGTGTGTGTGTGTGTGTGTGTGTGTGTGTGTGTGTGTGTGTGTGTGTGTGTGTGTGTGTGTGTACGTGCATGCGTACATGTGTATGTGCGTACGTGCGAGTGTACATGCGTGCATGGATACATACGTACGTGTGTGCGCGCGCGCGCGCGTGTGTGTGTGTGTGCGTGTGTAAGTGCGTGCGTGCGTAAGTATGCATGTTTTTGCATGTGTGTTACGTTTTTTTTTTTTTGTTTTTTATTTCTATTTTTTTTTCTTTATTTTATTTATTCATTTTTTTTTTTTTTGGGTGGGGGGGGTGGGGGGTGGGGGGGTGGGGGGGGATAGGACGCAGATAAGTCAGTTCTTGCCTAAAGCACCCGTCTTCTCATTTGCACTGATTCACCGATAGATTCCTTCATCACTCCATCACCATCAACAAGCTTTACTCCCCCTCCCTTTCCCATTCTGCCCGTCACTCTAACTGGAACAGGAATGCACGCACACACACAACATATCATATTTTACACACACACACACACACACACACACACACACACACGTACACGCACGTACATGCACGTACGCACGCACGCACACACACACACACTCACACACACACACACACACACACACACACACACACACACACACACACACACACACACACACACACACACACACATACACACACACAGAGAGAGAGAGAGAGAGAGAGAGAGAGAGAGAGAGAGAGAGAGAGAGAGAGAGAGAGACAGACAGACAGACAGACAGACACAGACAAGAGACAGAGACAAAGATAGAGGAAGGGCGGTGTCTGTGTGTTCCTAGACCCCAAACGTCTGTCTACATAAGCGTGCACACGACCTGTGTACACAACTTGACCTTCCTTCGAGACTGAAACCTATACAATTTGTGAAAGCTCCTCATAGTTGATTAAACTGCTTTCGAAAAATCACACACACACACACACACACACACACACACACACACACACACACACACACACACACACACACACAGCGAGAGAGAGCACATGTTCGCACGCATGCACGCACGCGCACATAGACAGACAGACAGAAAAAGAGGCAGACAGGTGGGCAAACAGAGAGAGAGAGAGAGAGAGACAGAGACAGACAGAGACAGACAGAGAGACAGACAGACAGACAGACAGAAGACAGACAGAGAGACAGACAGACAGACAGAGACAAACAGACAGACAGACAGACAGGAAACACACTCTTAAAAAACTCGATCAAGTTCACCTTGCTGTCAGCAGGCGCGGCTGACGCCTTTTCGAACAGAGCCCGTCGAGACATCAGTGCGGGCGGAAACACCAGCCAAGTTCGCAAAGGCGGAAGATGCTGATAGGAGGGGTAGTAGACACAGGGCAGGCCCGCACCACACACACACACACACCACACCACACCACTTGGTAACAAGTCGGATGAAATAAGTCCTATCGCCCGTTGTGTGAGTCAGTCAACCAGCCATACAGCACACCATCACGGATGTTGACCGAGACTTGGAAAACCAGCGCGGAGCGGTCACTGAGAGAGAGTGAGGGGCTTTGACGAAGTCAACCGGGTCAGTGGTCCACCACCACAGCCGAAATCTCTTCAGGTCAAACCGGTGACTGACCTCCTCCCCTTGAATGTTCGTCGCTACTACATCCAACAGCTAGCAACGACCCCCTGTATCAATGATTCTTTCACTTCCAAACTCGGGCACTGGGGCGATGGCTACTGGTAACGGTGGGGTCCACGAACGGTAAAATATTGGGCGCGTAACACCCACTGTCTTGATAGTGTTAAAGTGACGTCCAGTTTGGCAAGTCACGAAAGAGTCAATGTAAACAGGGCACACCGGCTTAATATCCTCCTTGACCACCTGTTAGCATGAACCGACGCTGGGTACACGCTGTGAAATTCTGAATTTGGAGAAGTTGTTTAGATCACAGCGAGTTTTAGCTGACATTATTTATAACATTACTAAACTGACTTCTGTGTCGGCATCAATCAAACCAGTGTCATTTATATCAACGTTGACATCGATCATACTAAAGCGGCTTCTATCAACGTTGGCATCAGTCATACGAAAGTGACTTCTTTCAGCGTTGACATCAACCATACGAAAGTGACTTCTTTCAACGTTGACATCGATCATACCAAAGCGACTTCTATCTCTATCAATGCCAATATCAATCATACCAAACTGACTTCTATCAACGTTGACATTAATCACACCATAGTGACTTCTATCAACGTTGGCGTCAATCATACCACAGTGACTTCTATCAATGCCAATCATACCAAAGTGACTTCTATCAACGTTGACATTGATCATACCAAAGCGACTTCTATCTCTATCAATGCCAATGTCGATCATACCAAATTGACTTCTATCAACGTTGACATCAATCGTACCAAAGTGACTTCTATCAACGTTGACATCAAACGTACCATAGTGGCTTCTATCTATCATACGTTGAAGTGACTTCTATCACGTTGACATTGATCATACCATAGCGACCTCTATCAACGTTGACATCAATCATACCATAGTGACTTCTATCAACGTTGACATCAATCATACCACCAAGTGACTTCTATCAACGTTGACATCAATCATACCATAGTGGCTTCTATCAACGTTGACATCAATCATACCAAAGTGGCTTCTATCAACGTTGACATCAATCATCCACAGCGGCCTCTATCAACGTTGGACATTAATCATACCATAGTGGCTTCTATCAATGCCAAAAAAATATCAATCATACCAAAGTGATTTCTGAACGTCGACATCAATCACACCTAAGTGACTTCTGTCCACGTCGACATCAAACATTTCATATCATACTTAACGTGATGTCCTGAAAGCCACACAATCCTGGCCACACTGCCCTGAACACAATACTCCCGCCTGAACTGCACATCAACCAGCTCCAACACTGGACACCAACAGACGGCAAAAGAGAAAAGCTTCAGATCAGGTGGAGGCAATGAGGATGTACAGGTGGAGGCAATAAACAGATGCCGTTCCTGATCAACCACACGTCGTGGTCGAATCGTGCCGACAGTGTATGTGCCTACCAACATGGCCGTGCACATGTGGACTATTGTGTATCTACTACGCCTGTGGCTGTGAAAGAATCAAAGAAACAATGAAGATAGTTCACACTCAAGTGTTCGCTGCAGCAACGGAAAATTGGTTTTGCCCCCCACCTGCCTTCTCCGACCATCCTAATCTCTCCCAAGTTCAAAGCCTGTTTCAAGAAGAGCTGGAAACGGAACCTGCTTTAATATGAACAGGGAATAAAACCTCAAAAAAAAAAAAAAAAAAAAAAAAAAAAAAAAAAAGAACTGGAAACAAAACCTGTTTCGACAAAAACTGTGAACAAAACCTATTCGAACCAAAGTTGAGAACAATACCTGTCCCAACAAGCTCCGGGAATAAAATTTATTCCCACAAGCGGTGAAAACAAAACCCTGTTGCAACGAAATCTGGAAACAAAAAGCAGATCCAACAACAGCCGAGAATAAATGCTGATCAAGCAACACACAAATGCAATGCAATGCAATGCAATAAAAAATAAAACAAAAAAAATGAAAAAAACAAAAGAACATGAAATAAATATGGAAACCAAACCTGTTCCTATCTAACGCCAGAGGATAAAACCTATTCCAACAAGAGTCTGGAACAAAAACTGTTCCCACCACAGATGAGCACAAGAACTGCGATCCCCAAAAAAAAACCCCACTGAAAACAAAGAACTGAACCATGATGATCTGGAAACAAAACCTGTGCCAGCAACCTGTTCCATCCAGTAAGACATGGAAATAAGAACATGTTCCAACAAGAGCTCAAAACGCAGCCCCTTCGGCAAGAGCAGCCAACAAACGCTGTTTCAGGCATAAAAAGGAGTGCAGCTGTCCACTCACCACCACGTTACAATCACCCATGTCACACACAAATCACTCCAGTGCTGGACATCGAGGTAGCGCGGACTTCGTTTCAAAGCAAATGCTCTTCCTTCAAATAATCACAACCAGAGCGCTGGACACAATGATATTCGCTAGGAGAGGTAGAAACAAAAAATTATTAAAACTTTTTCCCCCGTACAAACTGACTGTGCTATTGCTAGCTCCGATGTGACCAGAGAAAAATGGAACACACACACACTGTGCAGTTGCACCGATAACGGAACAGGACGGAACAGCAGTTGAAACGTGGGTCACAAACCCTAGTGACTGTTTACTTTTACGGATTCCTGCGCCTCTTGCACGCACTACAGACGGCAAAAACTCCACAGACAGCAAGTTATCAAGGTGTGGTGCTGGCTTTACAGGTCTTCCCTCCTGGATCAAGGGGGGAAGAAGGAGAAGAGGGGGGGGGGTGGGGGGGGGTCGAGGGGCAGGGGAGTGGGGGGTGGGAGCGCGGTGAGGGTGCGCTGTAATAATGGGCCATCTGGCACGAGAGCCCCCACCGCCACATCGCCGAACAGCCACCAGGTTTGCCCAGAGCCCCCATACAAACATTACCGAGGAGAGCAGAGAATTTATTCTCTGTCTGCCTGTCTGAGTCTGCGTCTGTGTCTGTGTGTCTGCATGCCTGCCTGTCTGTCTGTCTGTCTCTCTCTCTGTCATTGTCTGTCTGTCTGTCTCTCTCTCTCTCTCTAGCAAACTGCTCAGTGTTCAAAGGGAGTTTTTAAGAGAAACTTGGCACAGGCTCAAGAGTAAAAAAAAAAAACATTTCATTAATTGATCTGACTTACGCCCCACCTGCCCTCTGCCCTTCTTTCCCCACCACCGTCTTCTCTATCGCGCCCTCTCCGCACTACACACCCCTACTCCCCAAACACTACCCCCCCCCCCCCCCCCCCCCCCCACGCCCCCACTTCACCAGACCACTCAACAAAGTCAGATTAGACTCTTCGCCAATTCTGGAACTGAGAACGAGTTTCCATAGGAATGCAACACGGGCACAGGCTCGCAACGAGATGTTACCGACTGATCCAAAGTTAGGCTTCACCTGTGCTGTCCCTTCTCCCCTCTGCCTAGTAAATCCCCAATTCCAACAAGACTGTTCAGGTGACCATGGACGCTGGCACAGACCAGTGGTCGAGTGCAGGACATCGAGGGAGTGGTGGTCAACACATAAGAACCCATGCCGTCGTCGTGCTTCTCCGAAAGGAACCTGGCGGGTGCAGCATACGAAGCGTGTGAAGACAAAGTACTGAGCAATGCTGTGCCACGTGCGACTGACGGCTGGAGAAAGTGCACACAGCACCAAATACAACCCACATTCTCCACATGGCCAAACTCATTGACCACATCTACATGAATACAACCCACCTTCTCCACACGGCCAAACTCACTGATCACATCTACATGAATACAACCCACCTTCTCCACACGGCCAAACTCATTGCTCACATCTGCATGAATACAACCCACCTTCTCCACATGGCCAAACTCACTGATCACATCTACATGAATACAACCCACCTTCTCCACACGGCCAAACTCACTGATCACATCTACATGAATACAACCCACCCCTTCTCAACATGGCCAAACTCATTGACATCTACATGAATACAACCCACCTTCTCCCACACGGCCAAACTCATTGACCACATCTACATGAATGCTGACCCCCCTTCTTCTCATCGTGCGACATGAACGACTGAAAATCCTAGTACCAGACTCTTTGCCGCGCGCCTGTACAGCAGGGACAAACTGAAAACCTCCATCGTTGCTGCAATAAAACATTTGGCACCACCTGCACATTTTTCACATTTTTCGTAACTGTTTCACAGGATGAGGCAACCTGTGTCTGTACGTACGTCCCATGCCAACAGTTTTGAGCCAAGATCAGACTCAAACCAAACCCACGAGCTCCTCTAGATGATACCAGTATTTGCCGACTCTCTCCTCACACTGTCTCAAATGTCCCTGAAAAACTGACCGGTGACAGTGGCTTACTACAACCTCCCTACAGCCCCATCATTCCTCTCCCAGGAGGCAACACTGGCCCCTTTTCAGTTTCCTGCCACTGCTGGGAAGATGTACAGCTTTCAGCAGTGAGTGTGGCGTTGCAGGTCACCGCATGCCTTTCTGGGCGAACGTTGCTGGAATCGTCATCTGCTGAACGTCACAGATTTTTTTTTTTTTTTTTTTTTTTTTTTGTGGTTTCGCTTGTTTGGACGACACGTGAAACCACAAAAAAAAAATTTTGATGTCAGTGTTTCCTATCAAGTGACACCACTATTCTACTTGACGTCAGTGTGTCCAGTATGTGAAACCACTTGTCTACTTGACGTCAGTGTGCCCAGTATGTGAAACCACTTGTCTACTTGACGTCAGTGTGTCCAGTATGTGAAACCACTTGTCTACTTGACGTCAGTGTGTCCAGTATGTGAAACCACTTGTCTACTTGACGTCAGTGTGTCCAGTAAGTGAAACCACTTGTCTACTTGACGTCAGTGTGTCCAGTATGTGAAAACCACTTGTCTACTTGACATCAGTGTGTCCACTATGTGAAAGCACTCGTCTACGTGAAGTCATGGGTATGTCCAGTCAAGTGAAACCACCAGTCTACTTGACGTCATGGGTATGTTCAGTGTGAAACCACTAGTCTACTTGACGTCAGAGTATGTCCAGTCTTGTGAAACCACTAGTCTACTTGACGTCATGAGTATGTCCAGTCAAGTGAAACCACGAGTCTACCTGACGTCGGTGAGTCCTGTCAAGTAAAACCACCGATCTACTCAACGCCGGTATGTCCAGGCGAGTGACACAGCACCTACTGATACATCCATCCTGTCCACAGCAAGCCTGTGAGAAGACATGAAAGAAGGAACTCCGGAGGTGCGGGCGGGACCCACAGAAGTGCTGTCCTCAACTACCGAACAAACCCAGCTGGGAGCTGTCCTGCACTGCCTTTGGAAGTCACATCGGCTGCAGGCACGCACAAGACGTTCCTTTGCATCATGCCTGGGATCGCTTATCAGCCACCGAACTCATAGACAACCATGTTGGTTTAAAATTTTAGTTTGCACACACATGTCAATGCTCCGTTCTCTCTCGCAATGAACAGATTCCCCGTTTCGCTGTCCAGGTTTGGGCGAAACCTGCATTAACGATCGACAACAGCGGTTTTGTTTGTTTGTTTGTTTTTAATTCACAGCTACTACATCACTGCGGGAAGTCACAGTCAATTTTTTTACACAGTGACAATTATCGCCATTGACTGCCAGTCTTCTTTCAAGCGACGTGACCGACATTCAAAGCAACTGCTTCTGATCATCAATTCTTCAAGTCTGCTTGGAGGTAATTAGGTATACAGTCTCAGTCCCCTTTTCCCAACACGATCACTTCACAATCCAGTCCTCACTGAAAAAACGCCAAAACAACACCAGACCAACAAAAAAAAAAAAAAAAAAAAAAAAAAAAAACGAAGAA
>JADBJO010001292.1:277500-280000 GCA_016801955.1 Conus betulinus
GTCGCGTCCTTCACTGCTATTTTTCAGGCTGTCAGGTATTCTATTTGGTGTGATTTTCTGCGCGAAAACAAAGCAATGACTAATAAGACACACAATTAACCTACATTCATGATGAGTAATATACGATTTTCTTATCTAATTTTAAAAAAAAAAAAAAAAAAAAAAAAAAAACCTTTTAAAGGCAATCAAAAATAACATCTACCTCGAGAAACTTCTCAAAGCAGACATCAGCACGTGTTTCTCAATGACCTGACAGAACAGGGACATGACGTCCACAGAGACGACGAAGCGCACGTGTGTGGTGTGTGTGAGTGATCATTTCACTAGACAGTCGCAACGCCAAGCTACTAACTGCTGAAACGTGAAAACACTACTAGAATTTTCACAGGTTATAGTAGTATTACTACTATCTTATGAAAATTATAGTAGTGTTTTCAGAAGATAGTAGTATTAGTAACCTTTCAGAAGTTAGTCGCCTGACACACGTGCTTCCCCCGACATGTGACTAATCCCATTCCCGTGACAAGGCCCGGCCGCAGGCGCCCAGAGGGCAGGAAGGACCTACAGCTGTCACTGTGTCAGTCACTGAGGAGAGATCAGTCCCGCAAACACGCCCACCCGTGTTTGTCTGCGTCCTGTCCCTCCCGGGTCTCCTCCCCCCCCCCCCCCCCGCCTTCCTTCCCGAGACCCCTCTGACCTCAACATCACCCTCACGTGACTCACTTCTCTCTCTCTCTCTCTCTCTCTCTCTCTCGCTCGCTCGCTCGCTCGTGCGCGCATGCAGATAAGCACCAAACACACACACACACACACACACACACACACACACATACACACACACGCGCGCGCGCGCACCCCCACAGAATGAGCACTTCAAAAGTAAAAGAATTTGCTTCAAATGACAAGAATCTAAATTCATTTCCATGCGAAGTGCTACAACTCACAGGGAATCTGGAAGATTCAAATCAGAAAGCGCCTCAACAGATAAGATCACTGCGTTCAACTCCAGACACTTTCACGAAAACAACAAGCGTCTTACAGAAGCATGGTGCATGTGACACTTACTAATGATTTTGTATGCGAATGCACGCTGACCGTAAACCCACCTGCAACAACATCAACAACAACAACAACAACAAATCTCGCCGCAGTTTTTTTTTTTTTTTTCAGACTGGCAGACTGGCAACCAGCCTTTGGCTCTTAACTGATCCATGGTTCAGAATGGGTGGTGGTGGCCTTTTAACCATTCCTTGACGTTTCTTCTAATTACCAACTTTTAGCTCGGAACAACCAACAGATGGCGGACTGAAAAAAAAAAAAAAAAAAAAAAAAAAAAAAAAAACTGTGCATAATGCAAGTTTGGAATAGGTTATAATATTCTAAGCACCCGGGCGAAAATCACAAACGATGTGTCCTATTGCAGTCCAGACAAATCCCAGCCATTCAAATTTCAAATTACACATTTCTTTACTATACTAACCAAACCACATTCTGTGGAAGTCTTACCATCAACCTGCTCTGTACAGCAGGAGACCATCAACACACGGTACGGATGAGGTTCGTCCTCCTGCTCAGAGCTCCAATCCAAGAAGAGGGCTTGCTCACACACACACACACACACACACACACACACACACACATAGACCCATAGATGTCTGATGTCTGACGTTCTGTACGTGTTACTGGACCTGCTGGAGGCGCGAAAACCCTGCTGAATGGTCGCAAAGACAACGTCACGTCGGAAGAAAGGAAGGGGCTTTATTAGGAGTTGTTCGATTGTATTGTCTGTACATACGCTTATATCAGCACTAACGTGGCCGAATTTTGCGTCCAATTGTGTGACAGTGTGTGTGTGTGTGTGTGTGTGTGTGTGTGTGTGTGTGTGTGTGTGTGTGTGTGGCGTGCGTGCGTGCGTGCGTGTGTGCGTGTGTGCGTGCGTGTGCGTGTGTGTGTGTGTGTGTGTGTGTGTGTGTGTGTGTGTGATGGAGAGAGAGTGTGTGTGTGAGAGTGTGTGTATATGTGTGTGTGTGTGTGTGTGAGAGAGAGAGAGAGAGAGAGAGAGAGAGAGAGAGAGAGCGTTGTGTGTGTGTGTGTGTGTGTGTGTGTGTGTGTGTGTGTGTGTGTGTGTGTGTGTGTGTGTGTGTAAGTATGCACATGAGCGTGGGGAGGAGACAGAGCATTGCAGAGGAGGAAGCAGGGGGAGGGGGGGGGGGGGGGGTGGGCGGGGGAGGGGGGGGAGGGGGGGGGGTGTATGCGGAGGAGAACGTGTGTGTCACGGACGGTCGCCAGCCTACTCACCCCTTGCTTTAGCAGTGTGAAACCACCCTTAGCAGTGTCTGCTGGTTTCACACGAGACTGTCACCATTTGGCTGTCAGTGGAAGGGCTTGGCGTGCTGTCCGTGTATTTATTTATTTTTTTTTCCTGCATCCCCCACTGCATTTTTTCTTTTCCACTTCTTGTATTGGGTGACAGGAGTGTGGCTGAGCGGTTTTGTGCTGC
>JADBJO010001292.1:287500-290000 GCA_016801955.1 Conus betulinus
AAGGGGGGGGGGGTCAAACGAAAAAGACACCGGCCCTACCCTGCATCTTTGGCCAAACGCAAAGAATTCAGCACCTCCAGTTCACCTGCGAGCCTCTCCTTCCAGCCGGATCGTATCATGAAGAAGATCAAGAAAAGAACACACACATGCGTGCGCTCACGCACGCACGCACGCAAACGCACAGACTAACACACACATGCACGCACGCACGCAAAAACACATGCACGCACACTCACACTCACACACACACACACACACACACACACACACACACACACACACAATTCAACAGACGAATAATCCCTAAATAGATTCACATGCATGCCATCAGCACGCGATGCAGCATCTTGCACGCTGACTGCGGCACCACGTTAAATTCATTCTCAAGTCTCTCTCTCTCTCTCTCTCTCTCTCTCTCTCTCTCTCTCTCTCTCTCTCTCTCTCTCTCTCTCTCTCTCTCTCCATCCATCCACCGGGCTCTTTTCGCCTTCTCCTATCCCACCACTCTGTCAATGTCAGCCACTGCCACTGACTGCACTGGCTACCTCCGTTTCTTTCAGATACCCGTCTGCTTCCTATTTATGGGGAGGAATGCCAGTTACAGAAGGATTTGCTGGGGAATGCGGACCAACGGTTAGTGCGGCGGGGTTAGCAATGCCAGTGGTTCATCCAAGACAATGATTTCTCTTAAACTACTACCCCTACTAAAAGAAAAAAAAAAAAAAAGAAAAAAAAAGTCGCCTTCTTCTAAAGATCCAACGGATGGATCCAGCAAAATGTGGGGGGGGAGGGGGTGGAGGTGGGAGTGCGGTTATCGGTCCGTTGGCATGAGCGCATGCGCGAGTGATCAAGCGTACACTTACACATACATGTGATATACTAATACACAGAAGAATGAAAACAGAGACTGGGAAAGAGCCCCTGATCACAAACAAAACGAAACAAACAAAACTTCTTTTTTCAGATTGTAATAATTACAGTGGAAGACGGGCAAGATCCCCTCAACAGCGTGGAAGATCCAACCCTCTACGGAATGAATTTGACGCAAAATTAGATTCTCATGCTACTGCTGCCTGTAACAACAATACATCGGTATACGCCTTCCGCAGTCTGAATCCTCCTCAAACCACAACAGCAGCCACAATACATGGCTTCCGTACTATAATATCACAGCAGGGGTGAAGTGAAAGTCTGCGCTGATGTATTGCACAGAACAGACACACAAGGCTTCACTCACAAGAACAGCAAGCGTGAAATCTGCAATGCTGCATCCTCTCCAAACAGAAAACACAAAACACACAAGGCTTCAAAGGCAGCATAGCATTAGCAAGCCCGAAATCTTCAACGATGCACCCTCCGAACAGAAAAATCATGACCGAGGCTTCAACAGTCAGTACAGCAAAGTCTGATACATATACAATGATACGCCCTGCAGAGTACTGACGTCATGCGCTTCAAAAGGCAGTATCGCAGCTCTTGAGTCTACAATGGTGCACCCTCCGAACAGAACGGATACAGGGCTTCAATGGTCAATATAGCAGGTCTGAAATCTACAGTGTTGCACCCTCCAAACAAACACAAATACGAATATGAATGATTTATTACGGGCAATGGATAAGGCTTCAGTAACATAGCGGGTCTAAGATGTGCAGTGATGTACCCTCCAAATAGAACACATACACAACAAGGCTTCAACAGTCTATACGTACACTTACGTCCATAATGAGCACCCCTCACACAGAACAGATACACCCAGGCCTCAACGGTTGTTAGTAAAGAAGGTATACAGTGATGCACCCACCACACAGGACAATCACAAGACCTTATAGTACAGCAGGTCTAAGGTCTACAATGATGCAAACTCCACACAGAACAGACACAGCAAGGCTTCTATAGTTTAGTAAAGCAGGTCTGAAATCTACGATGATGCACCCACCACACCGGACAATCACAAGGCCTCATAGTATAGCAAGTCTAAGGTCTACAATGATGCACACTCCACATAGAACAGACTGAGAAAGGCGTCAATATAGTCAGTACAGTAGGTCTACTGTCTAATAGTGATGCATACACAACATACACAGAACAAACGCACGCGGGCTTCAATAGTTAGCAGATCTGAAGTCTACAATGACACACCCTCCCAACAGAACAGACACAACAAGGCTTTCAATCCAACAGGTCTAAGGTCTGCAGTGATGCACCCACCACAAACAGCAGACACAAGAAGGCTTTAAATGTAACAGGTCTAAAGTCTGCAGTGATCACAATGAACAGAACGACATAACGAGGCTTTAATACAACAGGTCTTAGGTCTCCAGTGATGACAAAGAACAGAGATGTACAAGGCTTCAAATCCAACAGGTCTTAGGTCTGCAGTGATGCACCCGCCACAAAGAACTGACACAACAAGGCCTCAATGGTCAGTAAAACACTGCAGGTCCCGTCGCCGGCGTCTACAATGATCTCTCTCTCCAGTTTCCCACCACTAACGACCCCC
>JADBJO010001292.1:312500-315000 GCA_016801955.1 Conus betulinus
CTCTGTGTGTGTGTGTGTGTGTGTGTGTGTGTGTGTGTGTGTGTGTGTGTGTGTGTTTGTGTGAAGTGTGTGGTACAATTCCCCATCTGAGTGTGTTCTTGAGTTGTGATACTTCAATCTAGCATCAGAGCATTCCAACTAGGAAGTAAAAATGGAGTCACCAACATCGCTCGCATAAATTCTTACCCCTCTCTCTCTCTCTCTCTCTCTCTCTCTCTCTCTTTTCCAAACCCCCATCAGTCCGACTTGCCAGAGACCTAGTTACCTCAGTTTGAGAATTTTAGAAAATTATTGCATGACCCCTGAAATATTATATAAAAGAACCCACAGATATTTATGGACTGTCCATAATATCAATAGAAAGCAATTTGCTGATTGTGCTTTTCGGTTTAATTAGTTCTCAAACAGGCCAATCTTTCTCTCTTTTTTTTTGTGGTTCTCCAGCAGGCCATTTTTTTTCTTTTGATTTTTAAACCAAAAAATGCACACTATTAGTATTACAAATATAGTTTTTTCAACAGCAAACTGTCTTATTTGAATTTAATGATTTGTCTTGAAATTTCAATTCACTATGATTCTTTTCTACAATATAAAAAACTTAAAAGGCTATACACAATAAAAACAATAAACAAAAAAGTATACGTACGCAAATAAATAAATGCAAAATCAAAACCAGCTGATGCATCAAACTGGACCAAAAAGGCTTAAAGTACATGATACACGATATTTTATTTGTCCTCATAGAATACAAGGAAAGTTTGAAAGTTAAACACTGAAATCAGGCTGCAACAGACAAAAAAAAAAAAAAAAAAAAGAGCTTGAGGCTTATAACATGATGGAAAGAAGCTTTGTGTAAGAAAGGGTATAACACACAAGTCTACACAGAACTTAAAAAGAAGTTAAACAATTCCCAGATCGTCACCCAAAATGGACAGTATCAATATTATCAATATCATTGTATCAATATGACGAAGCACTTGCTTACAAAACTGTCAAAGCCATGCCACCCAGATCAGTGGGCCAATGTTAAAATACAATATTAACAGACACAAGAGGTCATAAGGACTATTATCCTAACATACTAATCCTAAAAAAAAACAAACTGAATTCTTTCATAGCAACTTTCACAAAATGTGAAATGAAACTTAATACATATGAATGAATGTTCAGTCCGAATTAAGCGGATGAATTCACAGAGGAAAATCTGTTGTTGACAAAGGTGCAGACTATGTATTACATGACAAGGCTGAAAAAACATGACTCCAAAGGACTTTGAATGGATTTGCTGTCCGCCTGTGTGTGTGTGTGTGTGTGTGTGTGTGTGTGTGTGTGTGTGTGTGTGTGTAGCCATGTCTCTCTGTGTACATTTATTGCTGATATGCTGACTAATATGGCTGGTAGGTTTTATCACTAAAGTTGATTTCAATATAGTTTTCAGCCTGTGTTTTGATATTATAATATACCACACACACACACACACACACACACACACACACACATACATACATACACACACACACACACACGCATTAGCACATTGAAACTTGTAAAACTAGACTGTCATACTGTCTTTTTTCATGAACTGGGAACTAGAAAATCTAGTCCGCATGCAGAGACTGGTCCCTTGCAAAATTTAAACTGAATGAACTGATAGAGTCACATAACAACAACTATTACCCCCCCCCCCCCCTCAAAAAAAAAAAAAAAAAAAAAAATCTGCAAAAACAAGTAACGTTCGACAACAATAAGCTGTTGATAACTGGTACGTTATCTTTCGTCTCTTAACTTCAGTTAAATGCATAAAATCCACAAGATGTGTCTGATATGACAAGATTGCATGTATTAACATATATTGCGATAATGGGTAACGTGTATCTCTTAATCTTACTCTTAGTCTACATCTTTAGTTCAGAAGCTAACATGCCGATGTTCTCCCGGCAATGGGCTGATGATCATACTCATCGGGAGTGAGTCAGATATCCTCGCGCCTGTGGCGTCACTGGCATTTTTTTTCTTGGCTATGCATGCCTGCTGTGTATAGCTGTCTGCTTCCCTTTACACTCAATGCAGCCAGCAGCAGCAGCCTGATAATGGTCCACGACCGTCATAACTGTCCCGTCAGTCTTCATAAAAATCCTGCATCTTAAGTTTAACTCAACGAGCTTCCACATACAACTGGACAAAAGATCTACAGCTAGAGCAAGCAGACAATAATCTGCATTGACTGCGCTATGTAGTACGAACTTTAATGTTACTCACACATTATGCTTTGGTCTTGTCGGATGTTCAGCAATTCCAGCGCTCTTCGTATCGACAACAAACCGATTTTCACGCACAACTCGCGCGCTGTTCCGGTCCACAGGCAGGGGGAGTTGCCTCCCTTAAGCTGTTTTTCTACTTTTTTTTTTCTGTGTGTGCGTGTGTGTGTGTGTGTGTGTGTGTGTGTGTGTGTGTGTGTGTGTGTGTGTGTGTGTGTGTGTGTGTATGTTGTTGTTATTGT
>JADBJO010001292.1:327500-332500 GCA_016801955.1 Conus betulinus
TTGTGTTTTCTTTGCTTCTTTCCAAGCACTTGTTTGCATGTCGTCTGCCAGACCTCCCTCAGGCCACACCAGTGGTCTTCGATGTTTTTTTCAGCAAGTTGGTCAAGTATGCTGAATCTGTTTCTCAGCTCCAGTTTGAACTCCTCTGTTGTTACTCTCTCCTTCAGACTGTGTACGTTGTACTTATGTGATAGTCGGCCTGCTTGGTCTTTGTAGGCTTTCAATTTGGTCTTTAGCACAGCTATCACAAGGTTGTGGTCTGATGCTGCATCTACTCCTCGTTTAAACTCTCACGTCATGAAAACTTCTGCGCCATTTTCTGCCGATGGTAATGTGGTCGATTTGGTTCTGGGTCTTCCCATCAGGTGAATTCCAAGTCATCTTGTGAATTTTTTTTGTGTGGGAAAACAGTGCCCCCAATGACCATGTCGTTGAAAGCACAGAATTCCACAAACAGTTCTCCATTTTCATTTTGTATTCCTGTTCTGCGAAAATTACGACGGATTGTATTGATCTGAGATTTTCACAGCTCAAATATGCAGCGATTTTCCTGTGTTTCAAAGGTAGCTTCATGAACCCCTGCGCATTTATTTGTACACGGTGCTCGTTTACTTTTGACACTTTATTTCGATCAGCCGAAATTTGCCGTTTACTGTTTTTTCATTTTCTTTATGAAGTTCATGAAAGCAGCGTTAGTGCAGCATGTTTAACATGTTTTAACCATATGTGACATTTTTTCCCCTCGTGTGAGAAACGAGTGTAATTCTACGAACTGTGGTTCTAGTAGTTCGATTTCGTGTTTACGTTTCCGTGTATGTGTCTTTCTCTACATTTTGTTTGATTGCCGTGTGTCATGAATGTTTTCCTTTGAATACGGAAAAAGTTCCAGACTGGCTATAGGATGTGCCTATTATTAGCAGAGATGCGCTTCATTTTGGAATGATATCCCAATATTGCACCTTTTTTTTTTTGTAAACATCGATTTTCTGTCATAGGAAATGTTAAGAGGAGTATTCATAACATGTGGTTTGAGCTGAAGATTTTACAACAATTTGTAAAACTGCCTGATAGCTTCTGTGTTGCGATCTGACCCTAAGTAGATCTGGCAAACTGAAAGAAATGGGGCCAAATCTTACCACTTTTCTTCAACCTTCAATAGTTTGTAGATGAGCATCGACATGCAAGGTGCCGTTCCTACTTGAAAACGCAATAATAATAATAATAAAATAAAAATAAACAAACAAACAGAAGTCCAAAGGTGTGTCCCCATTTATAACGAAAGATTTCGACATCAGATGTGAACACCAAAAATATGACCTAATGCACCCGTGTCTCTGTGTCCGTTGTCAATTTCTTGATTAAATGATATCATGCTGAGTCAGAGTGTGTGTGTGTGTGTGTGTGTGTGTGTGTGTGTGTGTGTGTGTGTGTGTGTGTGTGTGTGTGTGTGTGTGTGTGTGTGTGTGCGTGCGTGCGTGCGTGTGTGTACGCGCGCTTGTGTGTGTGTGTGTGTGTGTGTGTGTGTGTGTGTGTGTGTGTGTGTGTGTGTGTTTGCAGATTAACATCTTTATCATTTTTTTTTTGTTTTTTGTTTTTTTGGTAGTCTGACCCGAAAACACAAATGTTCTCTCTCATGCCAATGTGCTCGTGAATGCCTCGTCCTTATACGTACATTTTATCTGCATGGGTGGGCATGTGTGTATTGAAAGATCAGTGAAGAGGAGCACGAAATAGGCCTATATGATGTGACCCAGTTTTACGTTTTATTTGTTAAAGTGCTCTTCCCGTCGCATTTTTTCTTCCTTGTTTGATTTTGTTTCTATGTCCTTCCCTCGTTTGCACTGACACGAGCATGTGGCTTTCTTCAGTTACAATGTTTCTTATTCTCTCTCTCTCTCTCTCTCTCTCTCTCTCTCTCTCTCTCTCTCTCTCTCTCTCTCCTCTCCTCTTGTCACTCAGAGAAATCTTTGTGTGAGTGTGTGTGTGTGTGTGTGTGTGTGTGTGTGTGTGTGTGTGTGTGTGTGTGTGTGTGTGTGTGTACATTAATTGTGGTTGATAACGACGACTAAGCTAGTCGGATAATCATACTGACAGATAAATTCAAATACAATGGCAAAGAGAGATAGGAACACGCCGATTGTAGTTTCTTTTCTTTTTTCAATTTGTTTTAAAGGCTGGAATGATGTGGGCTGGCACAACCCTGACATGCTGACCCCTAACCTGGACCGTTATGCAAAACAGGGGGTCATCCTCAATGATTCCTACGTGCAGCCTGTCTGTGTTCCCCGTGAGTCTTTGAATCTTCATCGTCTTTCTGATGATGATGATGATGATGATGATGATGTCAATAATGGTGGTGATGATGCTGATGCTGATGATGATGATGACGATGATGATGATGACGTTAATAATGGTGGTGATGGTGATGATTATGATTATGTTAATGATATTAATGATGGTGATGATGACGATGATGTTTATAAGATGATGTGATGATGATGATGATGATGATGATGATGATGATGATCATGGCGGTGAGAATGATAATAATGTTTATGATATTCATGCTTATGCTGCTGGTGCTGATACGCTGCTGGTGCGTCAACGAGCCCCAGGATGACAGACACCTGCGGAACTGGTCAGGAAATCTGAGCAACATTCTCAGAGATGCAACCATTAAGAGCTGAAACTGGACTGTATGGTCCCAGTCTTTCCAACAACAAAGTCAAATCTGAATAGCGGCCAGTCTGGGCAGAAAAGCCCACAAATATTTGGCCACGTGGGAATCGAAGTCGCAACCTCACAACCGTTAGTCCCTGACGCTAACCACTTCGCCACCGCGGCCGGTGCACTCGGAGTTTTTTTTTTTTTTTTTTTTTTTTTTTTTTTATAGGTTATTTCTATTCTGTTACCTGTCAAAATTATTTCGTCCATGTCCTCACCACGCCCACCCCCTTCACCCCAGCCACACGCTCACGTTTCTACCGTGTATTGCACTTATATGCTGTCATGCACTTTCATTTTATTTCCATACATGCGTACGCATAGCCCCAACTGAAGCGTGAAGGTTTAGCGCTACCTACTACTTGAGGTGGAGAACGGTCCTATGCAAAATTAATCACCGCAGGCATACTGTGCCTAGAGAACGGAGAAAGAAGTGATAAAGAGTACTTCGTGGCTGTTACGAAGTGACACCCTGAGGCGCATTTTAAATTTCCACTGACGGTTAAGTCTCCACAGACAGAGAGAGAGAGCGAGGTTTTGAAATTCTAAATTTTCTTTACTACTTAACGGAAAAAAAGCTCTAAGCTTTCTACTGCTGTTTTCTTCAACAACAGAAACAATAAAAGCTGAATAGTTCATGCTCTACCAATGGTATTAAGAAGATCTGAGGTTCGCGCCCAGGCCGTGTGTACAGGGTGGAGGATAAAGGAAGGATTTCTCTCTGTTGTCATAGGTCAACATTGACAGAAACTTACACGTACATGAACCTTCTTTCACGTGCGTGTGTGTTCGCTGAAAATTAGAATATGCACGTGGAACACGAAAATGTGCGGTCTCCTTCCAAAAACAAAGTTTTTCGTTATGCCTCTCAGGTACTCACTTCTTTAAGAACTCCTCATTAATAAGATATTAATCTAAATTCGTGAGTGGTTCATGTGGGCTCCACCGCAAACGACATATCACATTAACATTAAGAGTCCTGCTTTATCTGTGATATCTCTGTCATTATCTGTAATCTGTCTTTGTCATTATCCGTGATCTGTCTTGTCATTATACTATTATTCATTATCTGTCTTTGTCATTATCTGTGACCGCCTTTGAGTTTCTGAAAGAGATTAACATTTTTCATCTGATCTAAGATTTTACGGAAGAAAGATTTTAACGAAGTTTCTGGTACGTTTGTAGAAGATGTATTTTAAAAAGATATGTGAACTTTTTTTTGATGACTTGTGAGTGGTTTTGACAAGGTCACAGCCGTGATATGGCCCTTTGCGGTCGGCTGGGCTATAAGCAACATTACATTATCTCTCTCTCTCTCTCTCTCTCTCTCTCTCTCTCTCTCTCTCTCTCTGTGTCATCATCCATTACCTCTGTTCTAAAAGCTGGACTGAGCCGGACAGAAAAAAAAGGCAAGGAGTCCCATAAATATATAACGTAATGACTAAATCTTCTTCCATCATGAAACTGCAGACCGGTAACAGCGGCTACGTAACAGAAAGTGCTAAACCATGAAATTATCGCTTGTCTCCCTTGCCAAACGGTTTCGCTTACGCGATCGCTCGGAGAACATAACACGGGCTGACTGTAATATTCTATGGTAGACAGTTACAGTGGACCAGACTAGCTGGGATTTCTCTTGGGCCTTGACCTTGGTTATTCACATCACCTGATCCATTTGTTCAGTTTTGTGACGGTATTTGTCATGAGATGCCACAGTCGTCTCCACTTTTATGGGCTGAAAGAATTGTCAATCGACACATAATAATTTATGCCATCATCATTTTTTTTTTTCCTTCTCCTTTTTATCTTAATTATTCATACGTTGTAGCCACGATGGCTATGATACTCGTAAACTACCGTAGACAGTTGTCATGTGCCCCAGAAAAAAAGTTACCTTTTCGTGCACTTTAAACCGGCAGACCTGCTCTGCAGATACTTGATATGTTTCTTTTGGAGAACTTTAGCAGGAGTGATTGAAAACTCACATGTACAGGGTGCTTGCTCCTCGGTGATCATTATTTATTTAAATAGTGATTTCTACTCTGGGAAAAAAGCAACTGCCTGTCACTCTGGCGAAAGCAGCGGACAAGCTGACCCAGAGAGAGAGAGAGAGAGAGAGAGAGAGAGAGAGAGAGAGAAGAAGAAGAAGAAGAAGAATAGGACGAAGAAGCATGACTTACATATAGAGAGTTGAACTCTCAACTATTTGTAGGGCTCGTATATTATTGATCCTAGGGGCACGCACACTGTATGTTGGAGGATCCACTTTGAACGAG
>JADBJO010001292.1:345000-362500 GCA_016801955.1 Conus betulinus
ACTGGTTTATAAAAAATAATACAAATCGTGTTTTTTTGAGAAATATCTATTGCAAAGATTTTACTTTGTATCCCCAACTGTAGGTAGGAATGTACTTGAAAGGGAATGCTTCCAGTTCTTCAGTATGATCTGTTTTCATGTTTTGTTGTATAATGTCTTAAGAAACATTAATAAAATTATGTTCCAAAGCTAGCGGTACGACTTGGAGTGTCACGGGCGGACCAGTGTTTGAACTTATATGTTTTAATGGGCTGTTCGTCACAGAGGTTGACAGCAGCTTGCACATAGTATGTGGAGTGCAGAGGAGAGGGGGGTTGCTCCTCTGTCACATTCAGTTGTGGATCATGCATCCCCTCAGTAAACCGTCACATAGGTGTAGTGTGAGAGGGAAGAGTTAGACCTGGATGAAGGGTGTGTGTGTGTGCTGTCATTTTAATAACTGTGCAGGGAAGTGTCTTGCACGTGTTCTGTGCGTAGAGTGTGTTGTTAATGCTTAGCGTGGGTTGAATGTGAGTATGTGTTTTATGTAGGGTGGAGGGGAGAACCTTCTTCGCTATGCCAGTGTTCGGCGCTCTCATTTTTTTTGCTTTTTGCTTTTCCGGTAAGAGGCCACGTCCTCCGTTGGTAGCCATATTTTTTTTTTCCACTTCGTCGTGGAGAGTTGCGGAACCGGGCCGGAACCCTTCGCTGGGCGGAAGGCAGTCCGCTGAACTTGGGAAGGATCTCAATCCTTGGGCTACCAACAACATTCTTCCGAGTCGTCCCAGACTCTCACTTCCTTCATTTGGGGGTGGCGCATCTACTGGTGTCTGACGTTGGGCGACCTGGAGGATGGTCCCAGAGTGGGGGATACCGGAGCCGAGCCAGAGGAGTGCTGGAGGAGTCTGGCGCAAGGAGGAATCTTCTAGACGCCAGTGAAGAGAACAGCCAGTCTTGCTCCAGAGATCCAGTCAGCGGGACAGTCGTCAACTCAGTTATGTGGCAAGTGTGTGTGGTGTATGGGCTGTGGATTTGTGTGCGTGCGCTAGTGTGATCTAATGTATATTGTTATGTTATGCCCTGTTTTTGTATTAGTTTGTTTCTCCCCCTTCCTCTTCTATTTGTTGGGGGTAGCTTTAGTTGGTGATAGGTTGGGTGGCAGTGGGATCCGGGGGTGGTGGTTTTTTTTTTTTAGGGCTCCCCTCTATCGGGTTATTTTGTCCCTTAGCGATAGTTAGCTCCTGATAGGATCTGCACTCTTCTTCTTTGTTTTTTTTTTTCCTTTGAAGTTATTCTTTTTCCTGTCTTTCCTCCCTCTTCTTTGATAGGTGCCCCATTCCATAAATGGAGTGTGTATGTGTGAGTGATTGGGATGCTTGATATGTTTGGGTAAATTTGTATATCTAAAATTTAATAAATATTGTTTGTTCCGTACTCCTGGAGTGGTCTGGAGATAGTGAGTGGTTTAGTGTTGTCTCTCTGTGCTCTTTGTCTGTCCCTGCCTCATTCCCCTGACAGGGTCTTTTACCCTTGACAGATATGGGGGCTCGTCCGGGATTGAGGTCAGGTAGTACAGACAGTGGGTACTAATTTGAGCAGCACTTGACCCTTACTTGCCTTCCGCGCTCCCGGAGGTGCGTGTTTGTGTTTGTGTTAGTGTAGCGGGAGGTTGGTTGGGGAGGGGTTCTAGAGTAGGGAACCCTTCAGCGGGAGCGGGAGCGTTACCGGATCGGATTTGCCGCAGTGGAGATTTGCGCTACTTGGCAAGGTCGTCGGCGTTCAATTCCGGATCCGAGCCGGTGTTTGTCCGTTTGTACCATCGGTTAGTCGCGTTAGTTATATTACCGTAGTTTTTATATTTTATTTAAAATAGTATTGGGCAAAGTAAGGGGGGAGGTTATTTTTGGACTAGTAGGTTTTGCTTGTGCAGAGTCTTCAAGGTCAGTGTTTGTTCTGACTTAGGAAGTAGGTCACATTTGCCAGTACCCAAGCCTGCGACTGATTTAGCAAGGTGAGGTAGGTAGGCTTGCGGAATTTCCTTTTTTTTTTTTTTTGTTGCAAAATCAGTGTGCTAGGGAGTGACCAGTCCTCTTGCTTTCTTTTCTATTACTAAATTGTTGAATTGTTGCTCTTTGCGCTAAGTGATATTTTTGCACAGTATAACGACTTTTCTTTTTTTTCTGCTATTTTCTATTCTTATCTTTCGCTTAAGCAGTTTATATTGTTTACCTAGCCTAATTACCTAACATTAAGGTGAGTGAAGGTTGGTGTGAACAATAAAGTTGTGAGTGGTGTGCCAACCCTGCGCTGAGCGAAAGTGATTTTTTTTTTTTTTTTTTTTTATTGAAGAAATTCAAACCTAGATCATTAAACTTTACCGATAGAGACTCTATAAGTAATCACCCGGTAGTCAAGTTTGCAGACTTGCGGGCCCGTTCCATGGGAAAAACCGTGTTGTGCGTGCGTGTTGCCGACCTTTTCTTCCGGAGTCTAATAGTGCAGTGCAAGTGGTAGACGTTGATGCTGGGGTCATATAAAAAAAAAAAAAAAAAAAAAAAAAAAAAAAAGAATAGTTGCGCTGCCGATGTGTACACGTGTCGTGCGTGTTTACCGTTCCAGTTTTGCGTGCGTTCCGTCGTTTGAGCGTTGCGTTATCCGTTATTTATTTACTGCGTATGATATATGTTTACTTCAGGCTCCGTCGTTTATTTGTTTACTGCGAGGTCCGTTGTTTACCGTGATGTCATTGGGTTAGTAGAGATTCAGATTCGACTAGTGTAGCGAGTTTCAGAAGATTGGGCTTCATTGCGTACTAGCATTTGTCGAGAGAAGGAAATCGGGTCAACGTTGGCTTGTGACATTGAGGTGTCAGCCGTTGATTTTATGTCAATCTGGGTCATTCTCTTTCCCGTTGTTGAGACAGTTGGTCACGTTGAGTGAAAACTTTTTTTTGCTTGTAGACTAGACATTTCTGGAGCTGAAGTGGGTGCAGGGAAACATTTTTGATTGCGTGGAACCTAAGGTTACTGGTTGGCAAGGATCAGTCACGGGGAGTTGACTGAATTGTTTTCGAATTTTGCCAGGTAACACTTGGTTTTGTGGGCAGACATATGAATTCCCTACTTTTTGGAAGTTCTCACTGACAAGGTCAAGAGGCTTAGTGTTTTTTTGATTTGTGTTGAGAGATCCAGTTCATTAGGATACACTTAGCCTATTTGGTCGCATTGAGGTGGCTGGGATCTTTGCAAATACTCTTGACAAAGGAGAGTGGAACTTAATTTGTTAAGCGAAAAAAAAACAACATTCTTTGGTAGTTTATATTAGCGGTGAGAAGGTGTACACTTTTGATTACTTGGTTTTGAATCAAGTTAGTGGCAGAGCATAATAGTGTTCACTATGGCTACAGGGGAAAGTCGTTACCTCACCAGATCCCAGGTAAAAGGGACTGGAATTGTGCCGGGACTAAGTATGTCTACGTCCCTACTACAACGCAGGGGACAATTGGAACAACTACACATGTCGTCTTTTCGTCAGGCGAGGTTCAGCCAGCCATCATTGCTTCCCCTTCAGTGTGTTTGCCATCTACTCCCCAGGGAATTAGGCCTTCTTACGGTGGTACGCCACCGCCTTCTGCCTTGAGACATCAACCTCCTATAGTACCCTCTCAGGGTGACTACTTACAGAGGTTTACACCTCCGCCTTATACTTCTGGATACCCAACCATGGATCCTTTCATGGTGATGAAACTTGAGAGAGAAAGAAAGGAAGCAATGGAGAGAAGAGAGCGGGAAGAAAGGAGGAAGAAAGGGAGGCCAAGGAAAGACGGGAAAAGGAAGAGAGAGAAGCCAAGGAAAGAAGGGAAAAGGAAGAGAGAGAAGCCAAGGAAAGACGGGAAAAGGAAGAAAAAGAGGCCAGGGAAAAAAGAGAAGAAAATAGATGGAAAATAGAGATGGAAGAAAGACGGTTGGAAAGGGAGAGAGAGGAACAGGCGATGGCAGCAAGAGATGGAAGAAAAGCGACAAGAGCGAGAAGAGAGGGCGGTTCAAGAAAAAGCAGAAAGAGATGCAAGAGATAAAAGGGAACAGGAGTTCCAAGCAAAGATGGAAGAGGAAAGGAATCAACTTAGAACAGAAGTGCTAGAGCAGTTGGGTATTACTCCAGGGGAGGAAACCACTTCATCACCTGGTGTTCAAGAATTATCACAAAGTGCCGAGGGAACCAGGATTAACGTGGACCTGCACTTAGCCCCACCCATGCTACACATGCCTGTATACAGTGAGGGAGATTCCATTGATACCTCCCTGAACACTTTGAATCAGTGCAGATAGTTTCCACTTGAATAATGAACAGAAGGCATATACCTCGTTGGAAACTTGACAGGAAAAGCCAAGGAAGCATTCGTCAACATTCCACAAAGAACCAGTTACGAGGAGTTGAAGGCTGCTTTGCGCCGGAGGATGCACATGACTGCAGAATCATAGGAGGCAGTTCCGCACCATGAAGAAAATGGCGGATGAAACTTTCCAACAGTTCGGAGACAGACTGTCAAGAGTGTTAGACTATTGGTTGGAAACTGCGAAGATGGATGTCAAAGATTGTTTCCTGTTGGAACAACTCATGAACTCTGTTTCACCTGACTTACAGTGCAAGTTAGGAGAGGCCCAACCAGAGTCATTCAAGCAGGCCATCAGGATTGCGGAAGCTTTCGCAGATGCCCGGCGTTATTTTAGGCCAGCGTACCAGGGACAAGCGAGGAAACAGGCAAAGGAGACCAACACTGGACAAGCCTCTCAGCCTGAAAGTGGTGCTAAAGTTCTCCAAAGGAAATGCGAAAGAACGACTTAGGAAGTGCTACTTGTGCGGTGACCTCAACCACATCGTGAAAGACTGTCCTAAGCGACTCCCGTTGACCAAGACATTTGCCCAAACTAAGGTGGCATTTGGAGAAAGTGAGATCACTACACCATCCTGCCCTACGTTTCCCTCTGTGGTGTGCGGCAAAGCCATTGAAGCCATTCGTGACACTGGAGCCACGACAATATTCGTCGACGAGAAGTTGGTACCCTGCCTGAGGCACACGTGGAAGAGAATGTCAGGTATCGGGGATCGAATCTTCCTTCAAGGTGAACAGGTGTACTGTCCTGGTGGATATTTCCACACCATACTTTCAAGGAAAGGTATGGGCAGTGGCATTACAGCGGCCAGCGTACTCCCTTCTGATTGGGAACTCGGTATGTTTTGAGGATGGTCGCACCAGTGACATTTCAGTCGAGTTGCCACCGGAAGTATTTGTGGCTGCCACTACGCGTTCACAAACGCAAAGAGAAAAAGAAGCTTTGAAACCTCTACTGAAACCATTGTCCCAGCATGATGTGGTGACGTTGGATCCAGCTACCGTGCGAGGTCTTCAGGGTAAGGATCCTACGATCAACACCATTCGGAATATGGTAGGAAAACCTCCCAAGGACAAGAAGAATGGATCAGTGTCGTTCATCGTGCGACAAGGATTGATCCACAGACAATTTGCATCGCGAGATGTGTCAGTAACCCAGTTGGTGGTGCCTAAAGCGTTACGAAACACAGTTCTACGCCTTGGACACGATACTCCTATGGCAGGACATCTAGGCACAAGACGTACACTGGAAAGAATCCAACACGACTTCTACTGGCCTGGAATATCTCAAGATGTCAGGAAGTATTGTCGAACTTGTGATGCGTGTCAAAGGACTACTCCCAGGGGGCGAATTACCAAGGTTCCTGGGAATAGTTCCCCTGATTGAAGACGTAAAGGTCGCTGAAGGACTGTCTGGGGAACAGAGGGAAAACGTGCGAGCCCTTTGTAGAGAATACCAAGATGTTCTCTCAGATGTACCCTTAAGGTGCAACTTAGGTACCTGTTCTCTAGTGCTCACTCAAGAGGACCCAGTCAGGGTGCGACAGTATCCTTTGCCCCATCTCAAACAGAAACCATCAAGACGGAAATACAGGATATGCTGCGCATGGGGGTGATTGAGCGTTGTAGTTCGCCTTACTCCTCACCCATTCTGTTGGTCAGGAAACCAGATGGAAAGATGAGGTTCTGTGTCGACTTTCGTCGACTGACTGAATAGGTGTTGAAATTCGACGCTGAACCTATTCCGGACGTTGACAAGATCTTCACCCAACTGGCTAAGGCGCAGTATTTCACAAAGCTTGACTTAGCAAAGGGATATTGGCAAATACCGATGGAACCTGCCGACAGAAGCAAGACTGCCTTTACTACTCCTGAGGGCCAATTCAGGTTCAAAGTTATGCCCTTTGGGCTCAAGACTGCAGGAGCCGTCTTCAGCAGGATAATGAGACTCGTGCTTGAACCGTTGCAGATGAGAGATGTCCACAATTTTATTGATGACATATTATTGGCCACTGACAGCTGGGAGAGACACATGGAAGCACTCAGGATGCTTTTTGAGCGTCTGCGACAGGTACAGCTGGCTGCCCGTCCCACTAAGTGTCGGATAGGGGAGACTGAAATTGCCTTTTTAGGTCACGTCGTGGGACAAGGATTCATGTCTCCTGAAAGCGACAAAGTTCAAAGGATTGAAGAGGCCAAACCACCAAGACCAAGAGGGAATTACGCTCGTTCCTTGGTCTCGTTGGCTACTACCGCAAATTCATTCCCCATTTCGCTGAAGTGGCAAAACCCCTGACAGACAAAACTGGAGCTCGAAAGCCAGAAACGCTGATGTGGGGAGATGCAGACGTAGCTGCATTCGAGAAACTCAAGGGAGCGATTCTCCAACAACCCGTCCTCCAGTTGGCGAACCCTGAGAAGCCATTTGTACTCAGAACAGACGCGTCCAGCACTGGGTTGGGGGCAGTACTCTTGCAGGATCAAGGGAAAGGATTGTTTACCCATCGCCTTCGCAAGTAAGAAACTAGTGGGAGCGGAAAAGAATTACCACACTATTGAGCAAGAGTGCCTTGCAGTGGTATGGGCCACACGCCGATTCTACCCTTACTTGTACGGGCGGGAGTTTGTTCTCCAGACGGATCACCATCCCCTTGCTTATCTGCATCGCATTCGGCCTGTCAGCCGACGCCTTATGGGATGGGCTATTGAACTGCAGAGTCTTGCCTTCTCTTTTCAACATATCCCTGGACGCTGCAATGTGGAAGCTGACTACCTGAGTCGAATGTCTTAGGTCCAATGGAGTATGACCAGTGTCGTAAAAAGGGAAGTGACTGTGTATAACCCCTCTAAAAAAAAAGGGTGTGTATAGTTGTGCGATAAAAGTAGCAGCTTGTGTGCACCATTCAAGATTTTTTTTCTGATATGTGAGGTGGATAATTGGTTTTATTATGCACGGTCGTATATTTAGACCAGTTCCATTCGGGGCTGCATCAAGCTGTGCCTCATTGGCACAAGCTTTTTTGGTTGGGGGGTATTGTCACGGGCGGACCCAGTGTTTGAACTTATATGTTTTAATGGGCTGTTCGTCACAGAGGTTGACAGCAGCTTGCACATAGTATGTGGAGTGCAGAGGAGAGGGGGGTTGCTCCTCTGTCACATTCAGTTGTGCACCGCCCGTGTGGATCATGCATCCCCTCAGTAAACCGTCACATAGGTGTAGTGTGAGAGGGAGAGTTTAGACCTGGATGAGGGTGTGTGTGTGTGTGTGTGCTGTCATTTTAATAACTGTGCAGGGAAGTGTCTTGCACGTGTTCTGTGCGTAGAGTGTGTTGTTAATGCTTAGCGTGGGTTGAATGTGAGTGTGTTTTTATGTAGGGTGGAGGGAGAACCTTCTTCGCTATGCCAGTGTTCGGCGCTCTCATTTCTTTTTGCTTTTGCTTTTCGGGTAAGAGGAGAGGCCACGTCCTCCGTTGGTAGCCATATTTGTTTTTTTTCCACTTCGTCGTGGAGAGTTGCGGAACCGGGCCGGAACCCTTCGCTGGGCGGAAGGCAGTCCGCTGAACTTGGGAAGGATCTCAATCCTTGGGCTACCAACAACATTCTTCCGAGTCGTCCCAGACTCTCACTTCCTTCGTTGGGGGTGGCGCATCTACTGGTGGGCTTTGGGCTCTTCGCTGAGTGAAGCTTGCCAGTAGCTCTCTCTCTTTTGTCTTCACCCGCCGTTTTCTGGTCACAGGTTCTGACGTTGGGCGACCTGGAGGATGGTCCCAGAGTGGGGGATACCGGAGCCGAGCCAGAGGAGTGCTGGAGGAGTCTGGCGCAAGGAGGAATCTTCTAGACGCCAGTGAAGAGAACAGCCAGTCTTGCTCCAGAGATCCAGTCAGCGGGACAGTCGTCAACTCAGTTATGTGGCAAGTGTGTGTGTGGTGTATGGGCTGTGGATTTGTGTGCGTGCGCTAGTGTGATCTAATGTATATTGTTATGCCCTGTTTTGTTGTTGTATTAGTTTGTTTCTCCCCCTTCCTCTTCTATTTGTTGGGGGTAGCTTTAGTTGGTGATAGGTTGGGTGGCAGTGGGATCCGGGTGGTGGTGTTTTTTTTTAGGGCTCCCCTCTATCGGGTTATTTTGTCCCTTAGCGATAGTTAGCTCCTGATAGGATCTGCACTCTTCTTTTTTTTTTTTTTTCTTTGAAGTAGTTTCTTTTTTTCCTGTCTTTCCTCCCTCTTCTTTGATAGGTGCCCCATTCCATAAACCTGACAGTTTGATTCACGCTGGTGGAAATTTTGTACAAAGACTTTCCTAAGTAAAAATTCATTGTGCGAGAAAAAAAAACCGTGAAATTTACTACTTTATGTGCTGTCCATAAGACAGGAAACTAATGGCAAATAATTCGTGATATTTTTCTGGAAATTTAAAACGAAAATTGGTAAGAATAAACTCATATGCTATTTTGCCTGATGTTGATTGTCACTGTAAAACTCTTTGCTTTGTTTTGGTAAAGGGAGCACAAAAAAGTGGATTGTTGTTTCCTCGGTCTCTACTTGGAGTGGAGTGAATGCAGCGGATGCGTGCGTATTGGGTGAACATGCTTTGTTTGTGATTGAGTGTATGCAAATATGGTGTGTACCAACTCCACATGGCTGTGTGCTTGTACACATTATGTTAAAAATGCTTCAGTATGCTACGAAGTCAGATATGATTTAAAGGTACAATTGCAAATGATAAGTAGTTTTCAAAATCCATTTATTTACGCTTTCATATTAACCTAGCTGGGTTTAATGTGAAACAAACATCTGTTACGTCTGATTTGCTGTCCCTGACTAAACTGCAATATTTCAAGTTTTGGTTTGTGTTTTTTTAAAGCTCTGTCCGATTCGCTATAACATCATAGAAAAACTTATTCATGCGTTTTCTCTCAGTATACACGTGTAGTGGATTTTACATAGGTGCTACACAGTTTTGCAGATATTCCTCTGGATTATGGATGAAGACTTAAACAATTATTTGATGTCGACTAAGGCATACCCGCCCCCTCCTTCTAACCCAAAATGAGAACGAAAATAGGGGGGAAAAATTGTAATTCTTATAGACGTAATTCTGAGCTTCGTACTGACTACAAGGTTAATGACTGAGGAGTGTCTACCTTTACTTCCGCATTCACGTCATCGTGCCAAAGCTGTTCTGGGTAATACTCTAAACAAACCGCAACTTCCAAAGCCCTACGGTCAACTATTCTGTCATGTGACGTGCGGTGTTGTCCTTCAAGAACATTATTTCCTTCTCTGCTGACGATGTAAACATTGCCCGAATAGTGTCTGTGCTCGCGGTACAGAGCTTTGTGCACGTGCTGTGCTGTGTGTGGTGCAGGATGATCCATGCTGTGGACTGGTTCCCTACCATCCTGGAGGCAGCAGGGGTGAAGGCCGGTATGGACATCAGCTGGGCCATTGAGTCTGTCTGCACTTCACACTGCTCCTCTGTCTGTGTCTTCACTCTACTGTTCTCCTCTGTCTTTCTCTTCATTTTACTGTCTTCCCCTGTCTGTCTCTCTTCATTTTGCTGTCTTCGTCTGTCTGTCTCGCTTCATTTTACTGTCGTCCTCTGTCTGTCTTCATTTTACTGTGGTCCTCTGTCTACCTTCATTTTACTGTGGTCCTCTGTCTGTCTTCATTTTACTGTGGTCCTCTGTCTGTCTTCATTTTACTGTGGTCCTTTGTCTTCATTTTACTTTGGTCCTCTGTCTGTCTTCATTTTACTGTGGTCCTTTGTCTTCATTTTACTTTGGTCCTCTGTCTGTCCCTTATTTTACTGTGGTCTTTTGTCTGTCTCCATTTTACTGTGGTCCTCTGTCTGTCTTCATTTTACTGTGGTCCTCTGTCCTTATTTTACTGTGGTCCTGTCTGTCTGTCTTCATTTTACTTTGGTCCTCTGTCCTTATTTTACTGTGGTCCTGTCTGTCTGTCTTCATTTTACTGTGGTCCTCTGTCCTTATTTTACTGTGGTCCTATCTGTCTGTCCTCATTTTACTGTGGTTCCCTGCTGTAGAAAAAAGTATTAGCAGCAATAATTTAACAAAAAGTAATTGGTGTTGTAGTAGCAGTAATAGCAACAGTATCAGCTGCAGTATTTGAACTGGCTGTTAATTACAGTAGCAGCACTACTAGCAGCAGTGGTGGAAGGAGTAAGGTTGACATTAGCGGCAGCGGCAGCAGCAAAAGCAGTAGAAGTGGTAGTTGTAGTAGTAGCTGCAGCATCTGTAGTACAGTAGTAGTAGTAGTAGTAGCAGTAGCAGCAGCAGCAGCAGCAGTGGCAGTAGTAGTAGTAGAAGTGGTAGTTTAAGGTACAATTACACTAGCAACAGTGGCAGCAGTACTAATAAAAGGAGAAGAGGATGTTGTAGTGATAGAAGTTTTAGCAGCAGTCATAGCAGAAGCGCTAACAGACGTCAGTTTCAACAATAGTCGTAATGGAGGCAGCAGTTAAAGTACAAGTAGTAGTTTGAGGTTGCGGTTACAAAAATACAATTTGCTTATGTTGTATTTGCTGCAGAAGCAGCAGCAGAAGCGGTAGGATTAGTTATTAATGTTGTAAATGCTGTTACAACAGAATTTGCGGCAGGGGTGGATGTAGAAACAGTTGATGCTTTAGCTACAGTCACAGTAGTACCACTTGCTGTAGTTTTAGTTTTTGCTCATGTAAGTGGTTGCAGTAATATTGGTTGTTGCAGCAACTGTAGTCAAAGCAGCAGTTTGATGTTGTAGGTGTAGTAATAGTAGTAGAAGCAGCAAGTGCAGAAGTAGTGTTTAATCACTTAGTTTTAGCTCTCGTCGTAGCTAGCAGCAGCAGCAAAGTAGCAGCAGCAGCAGCAGTAGTAATAGTAGTAGTAGTAGTTATTGTTGTTGTTGTTGCTGATGCAGTTGCAATGGTCTCAGTAGCAGCAGCAACAGTAGCAGAAGCTAGCAGAAGTCGTTATTGTAGGTAGAATTATATATCAGCGTAGCAGACGTTAAAGCAGTTTTCATAGTAGAATCAGCAGCAGCAGAAGCAGTAGCTGCAGCAGCAGAAGCAGCATGGCAGTAGTAGCATCGGTATTAGTTGTAATAGTAGAAGTAGCAGCAGTAATAGCAGCAAACAATGGCACCAGAAGCAGTTTTAGTGATAGCAGTAACATCAGCAGTAGTAATAGCTGTTGAGCAGCAGTAGCGTAGCAGCAGCAGCAGCAGTTGATGTGTTGTTGAGGTAATAGCAATTGTAGCAGCAGCAGAAGCAGTGGCAGTATCACCAGCGCCAGCGGCAGTAGCAGGAAAATGAATAGTTGCAGTAGCAGCAGCAGCAACAGCTGCAGCCGTTGATGTTGTTGCTGAAGTAGTAGCAGTAGCAGCAGCACAAACCATACTGGCAAAAGTAGTAGTTGGTGTTCTTGCAGTTATGTTAGCATCAGCAACAGCGGTTGCTGAAGTATAAGTCGATGTTGTTGTTGCAGTAGTGACAGAAGTAGCAGCAGCAACCTTAGTAGATATAGTAGTCGATATTGTAGTTATACTAATAGTACTTGCAGCTGCAGCAACAATTGTAGAAATGCCAGTTGGTGTTGTGCTTGCAGAAGCGGTTGTAGTAGCATGATCCGTGGCAGAAATGACTTCAATATCAATGTTTCTGATGTTTTGACGTCAGAGAACGGCATCGACGGCATCAGTCAACTACAGACGATCGTTAGCGGCGCGCCATCCAAAAGAACGAATTTGTCTACAACATCGATGACATCGACAAGATGTCAGCCGTCAGGTCAGCTCTTAAGTTTGATCCAGTCACCATAGCGAAATGGTTAGCGTCGCAGATTTACGGCTTGGAGACCGTGGGTTCGATTCCCATCTGAGCTATTCATTTAAGGATTTTTCTACCCTAACTGGTTCCTACCCAGAATTGAGTTTGCTATGAGCTCATTTGCGAAGACTGGAACTTCATAGTCGAGTTTCATCCTTTTCAAAGATGCATCTCTGAGAATATTGCTAAAATTTCCTGATCAACACTGCAAGTGCTTGTATCTCTCGAGCCTGGCTGACGGCAGGAAATAGTATGAAAGAAAGCGTAGAGTATAGACGTATCATGCAGTCTCAGACCGGAATGGGACTCCAAAAACATCATCTTCATCATCTTTGTGCTCAACGAAGGCATAAAAACTAACACATTCTGTGGCCTTTCATGCCTTGCTCTATGGTGACCACAGTTTTGATTTCCTCTTCATGCGCTGATGTCAGGATCGTTGGTATTGCAAGCTCGTGGGGACTGTCGCTGGACGTACGTAGCGGCGTTGTCTTGGACTCGGACCCTCACACACGCTGGCTCCACGACGATATACCTTCTCCAGCTTTTGCCTGAAGAAGACCCAAGAGGTCGAAATGCATTGTGTCTTGTCCTGTACTTTGTTTGTCTATGTCCTTGGCGGTAACTAACCCCTCTCTCTTCTACATTTTGCTTCATTTTCCGCCGTCAGTCACTCCGTTTGGAAACTATTCAATTCTTGTCGTCAGTAAGGGCTTAGGAGGTGTCCTGAGTACGTTGGATCAGAACAGGCACCACTGGACAACACTGACGTAATTCGGCGGCGGTGCAGTGTTTCCTCTGCTGTGTTTCCTCATGACGACTTGATGCTGCCTGTTCCCTGTGGATTGTTGGTGCCCGGGGCTACAACGGGACAAGCCAGGTCCTGGCTGTAGATCGGGATCCGGAACGAACAGCATGGATATAATGCGACTGAAGTGGCACACACGATGGGACAGAAAAAAAAGTTTAAGAGCAATTGGCTGTGTGAGGGGTTACTAAAAATGGATTATATTGCTGCTCTCTCTCTCTCTCTCTCTCTCTCTCTCTCTCTCTCTCTCTCTCTCTCTCTCAGTGTGTGTGTGTGTGTGTGTGTGTGTGTGTGTGTGTGTGTGTGTGTTTTGGCTTGTACTACATTGTGTTATGTTGTCTCAGGATGGGGGACTACAAGATGATCAAAGGAGGGGCAGGCGCTTTTAACGGGTGGTACCCCCCGCCTAAACTGGATGGCAGCTACCCCGAATATACAGAGGATGTGGACAAGAAGATACCCGAGTACATGCTGTTCAATGTCAAAGGTCAGAGAAAAAGAAAAGCTGTGCTTTCGTCTCTCTCTGTCTGTCTGTGTCCATTCGTCTCCTTCTGGCTGGCTGTCTCCTTTCTTACATGTACATGCGTATGTTTTGCTAAATCAGCAACACAAACACAAATGAGTCTGCTATAAACAGTCACCAAATCAAATGAATTGTCAGGTCGGTTGACAAACAAAGAAAAATTAACAAACTTATCAACATAGAGGATGGTAAACCATGCTGCAAAACTGTTTTTGTTTTGATGACCAAGATAGGCTAGAAAGAGTCAAGTTCAAATCTAGCTGCCACGCACAGCGCTCAGAAACCTGGGTCATCGTTTCCTTTGTCATAGGTCCCTTTGTGAGCGGGTTAGACGGATTTAGTAACGAGCAAGAAGCTGAGAAGGAAATTAGTCCAGTCTACTACAAAAAGGATAGAAGGGGTTGTAGATATGGTGCCCAGTGAGAGGCAGTACCGTAGTGAGCATGGGCAGGAGAGATCACGTGTGAAACAGCAGGAGGTGAAGCCCTCAGAATAAGTTCACTTGTACGCCCACCATCAGACTTTTACTCATGGATGAATATTTGCAACATTTTCATGCCCCGTGGACTCCAGCCAGCGTAGAGAGATTTTTTTTTCACGGGACTGGCCTCATCAGTACGCGTTTTCTACTCAATTATCCATAATCTGCAATATTCTGAGCGTGTGTCATGATCTTCTTCATACCATTTTCTATTATAGTTGCTACTGTTTTGGTTGGAGATAGGTGAACTTAGCATGTTCTTTCGTTTCAGAGTGTTTTGTTTCTTTGAGCGTTCATTGATTTCTTTCATTTTTCCTCAAGGCCTGAGCACTGGCTAGGTTATACATCGTCAGGCCTTTGAAACGTCTTATCCATGCAACTCTTTACACCCTCCCCTCTACCCTTAACCTAACCCCCCCCCCCCCCCCCCCCCCCCCCTCTATCATCATTCCACCCCCTCATTTTCACCCACCCTCACCCATTCCGTCGTCTGGCATTATGGACTAGTCCACACACAGTGACGCTGCTTTAGGCAACTAAAACTTCAAGACTTGAGTTTGTGTGTCTGCTTGTCTGAGTTCCTAACGATCTTTTTTTCCATCTCACTGTTTCCTTTCACTTCTGTATGACGTCCCAGTCCCTGTGTCTTTTCAGAGGACCAACAGAGCATAACGACCTGGCGAAGAAGGAACCGCAAACCTTACGGCGCCTCAAGGAGCGACTGGACTACTGGATGAAGTCCCTGGTCCCCGCACAGAACCCTCCGAGAGATCCCAAGGCCGACCCTAAGAACTTCGGTGGCAACTGGAGCCCCGGGTGGTGCTAGGTTGAAAGGTGGTGGAGGCTTCATCGGTGTGCGTGGATACTGTCCAAGGAAAGCCCCTTAAATGAAAACAACTGGGTCGATCCATTCTTAGTTATGGTTGAATATTCGTGTTGACAAAAAGATATCACTAATCAGAAAGTTTGGCTTCTTCGAGTTTCACTTAAGCGGTAATTGTATATAGCCTCTTTTGTAATGAAGGTTTCTTTCAAAAGGATTTAAAACTGTTCGTATTTGTACATTTTATTGGGAGATTCTGGAGTTGTCTGGCCAACATATGTTGAGAAAAAAGTGAACTTCAAACCCAAAGAAGCCTTTTACATGCGTACTTTTCTTTGTATTTAACAAAAAAAAGACGAAAACTCATATTCCACTGTAACTACTACTACGAGTGCCCCATAGTTAAGCACCACACGGTCACTGTCAGTTCACCTCCGTCCATCGACATGGTCACACGAGGAGAATACTTTTTGTTTTTGTTCTGTTACATTTTATGCTAATGCTTGCTTTCCAGGACTACCCAACTCATTTTTACAGTGAAAATTAAATGTTTCACTATTAAGCTTTTAAAACCCGTGTGAGTCATGTCTGAGCGTGGAAGTGAATTTAGTGGAGATAATCGGATCCCCTTTTTCACTGGAGTAGAGTACCCACCCCCCACCCACCCCCTTCCCCACATAAGCACGTTGACGCCTCTTAAGCTCATTTAGAAACTATTCTGCAAATTACAAGAGAAATGACATACATGAAAGAAAATGCTGTCTATGGCGCTTCGAGAGGAGAAAAAAAAAACGAAAAAAAAAAACGACAGAAAACACTTAAGCTTCGTTCAGACTCTGAAAGTGAAAAAAAACCTGGCACTTCCAGCGAAAGCCGACTCAGACAGCACACATATTGCAGGGCTTACTGAATGTAATAGGACATGACTCAGACAAGGAACAAGAACAATCAGGAGACGAAGGTAATTTCATTGCTCCTTTTTCAACTCCACTGAGCACTTCAGAAGAAAGGGGACCACTGATCTCTTAAAGGCACGGCAGCGGTTTTACAGAAGTATGGAAAGAAACTGAAGGATTCTGTACTAACGGCCACACTGGCCAAGTATCGCAATCAGGAAAACTGTCCCTATGCTCTAAGCGCCACGCAGAAACCAAGACGTCAGGTCAGCCCTCACTTCCTGTTCTAAACCAACAGACACACACGGCTGTGCAACACACAGATGACCATCACAAGCACAGCAACTGCTTTAGTTCAACGCACCAACCTACTTATTCAGGTCAGTGAAGCGTGGCACAAGCCTGACCACGTCAAGGACACAGGAGTCAAGCTGAGGGACTTCATTTCCTGTTTAGTAAACTCACTTGTCCTTAACAACTATGCACACTTTGATCTTTGCCGCCGATGGAGGGAAACCCTTCAATCCCTGTGTATCTTAAAACAGTGCTGGACTCTGTGCACCACAAGTGACTATGACCTGTGAATGCTTTTGCCCTACTGCGGCTTAATATCACTGAGCTCTGAAGGAGGCCAAGGTCGCTCAGACTGAGCAACCTGCATGCTGACAGAGACTGTAAAAGAAAACTTTGGCCCAAGGCCTCAGATAAAGAGGTCACAGCAGCAGGAGCAGCAGCAGTGGCCGACAGCCATCATTTTATAGGCTTTGACTGTCACCCAAACAAAGCCAATGAAGATTGCAAGCCAGGTGAAAAGCCTGGAATACGGCATGTACCATGAAAACCAATAAATGACACCAATCCACCATCTCTTACCTTTTAAAGTCATCCACAAATGACGCAACTAAACATGTAAAATCGAAAGGACACAAAATCTTCCTCCACAATCTTTGAAAGCAAACCACTAACGTTCCAGTGTAAAAACAGTATGGGTTTTCCATCCACACCTGGACTGTTTACATTGTCAAGACCTCTCACGCGATCTTGACGTTTCTCGCTTTTATAATGATTATAAAGATCATCAGATTGCTTCCAGAGAATTTTGCACAAACAGGTGAACAGACAGGCGAAGAGCTGTTATTCGTTTAAATAAAGATTTATTTTGCTTAGACAAATCGGCTATAAGAGAGTTGTCAGAACGGAGATGGATTCATCGAAAACTTTGTGATTTTTGTTACGTTTATCAAAAGGATTTCTTTCATCTGCCTGTGTTTCGTTCAGTTTTCACTGATGCCAGCAATACCTGTGTGAACATTGTCACAAGCACCTGACACCGACACCTCCGTGTTACCTGCCAACGCTCGACATAAACGTGAACTTTTCTCGAACAATTCACATGCTGCCAATGTCAGACTAACTTGCGTTCTCTCTCCCGTGTTTACAATTTTTATGGACATCAAATCTTGATAACTTTAATGGAGCTACATTTTTACGATAAGACCAGCTCTTTCCCGAAATGATATGTTTGAGTTTGTCCGCTAATCCAATTAGTATTTTTCACCTTCAGTTGTAAGATGGTAAAAAAAAAAAAAACATAGATGCGCTTTTCTACTGGCATTTTTGCAGCCTTCAAATGAGGAACGAGTTTTTTCCTGATTTCTCTGACCCGCTGGGTAAAGTCTTCACCAATGTACACACGTGATCTCTGCCCCTTTCGTCTGGCACCCAGTAATCGCTCTTAGTCCTTGTAAAAGTTACAGCAGCCAATGATGGGGG
>JADBJO010001292.1:367500-385000 GCA_016801955.1 Conus betulinus
TATCGTTGTCCTAGGCTTCATAAATATCGAACCATTGTTCATTTAAACTAGGTCTACTCATGGCATGCACTAAACCTGATGTTTGTACGAAATCTATCGTTGTTTTTGTATAAGGCTTTTAATATAGAGAAATAGCTACTTCATAGTTTTGCATGATGTGCCTGCCATAACCGTAGCCTTTTGTATTGCATGATGAAAATCGTATATCTGTACGTTTACCCCTTCATGAGGGGCTGAGGCTATATGAATAAACATTCATTCATTCTCTCTCTCTCTCTCTCTCTCTCTCTCTCTCTCTCTCTCTCTCTCTCTCTCGCTCTCTCTGTCCACAAACATATGCGCCCACGCGCACCCACACGTATGCGTTCGCGTGGAAAATGTGATTTGGAGTGTGTGTGTGTGTGTGTGTGTGTGTGTGTGTGTGTGTGTGTGTGTGTGTGTGTGTGTGAGGGAGGGAGGGACAGACAGACAGAGTAGGAAGGGTGTACACTTGTGCGCGCGTGCACTTATATGCCATGGAGTGTCTCTAGATTTGATTTTCCAAGTCTTTTTCATGGAGGAAGAGTGTATGTGTGTGTGCGCGCGCACGCCTGTGCACGTATGTGTGTGTATGTGTGTGCGTGTGTGTGTGTGTGTGTGTGTGTGTGTGTGTGTGTGTGTGTGTGTGTGTGTATGTGTGTGTATGCGACATGCGTATGTGTGTGCTTGTATGTTCATGTGTGTGTTTGTGTATGTGTGTGCGTAGTGCGTAGTGTGTGTGTGTGTGTGTGTGTGTGTGTGTGTGTGTGTGTGTGTGTGTGTGTGTGTGTGTGTGTGCGCGCGCGTGTACGTGCTTGCACATGTGCCTGTGTGTGTTGATATGTGTGTGCAGATGCTTGCGTGCACATACGCACGCATGTGTTTGTGTGTTTTCTCATAACGCTCATCAGTCAGAATCGTATCATAAGGCACAAATCGACTTTTTATCTCGCTCGACGAATGAGCGCACGCACATATGCCCATAGACACACACATGCATGCACACGGACCCGTGCACACACACACACACACACACACACACACACACACACACACACACACACACACACACACACACACACACACACACACACACACACACACACACACACTCCACTCTCTTTCTCGATCTCACACACACACACACACACACACACACACACACACATACAATCGTCTAATATCACTTAATGTGGAAAGACGTTAAATTGAAGACAACAACAAACAACAACAACAACACACACACACACACACACACACACACACACACACACACACACACACACACACACACACACACACACACGCACACACACACAAGGCGTTCCTACTCTCTGTTTCTCCATCGTCTGTCTGTCTGTCTGTCTGTCTGTCTGTCTGTCTGTCTGTCTCTCTCTCTCTCTCTCTCTCTCTGATCGACGTGTGTTAGTGCTGTATTTTCCGAAAGTATCAAGTCTGCAGTAATGCTATTGGAACGATTTTGGCAGCCAATGTTTGTGCATGGGTGCATCCGTGGATATATTTAGAGTTTCCTCAAAATCAAAGAATAATCTTTACTCTTTCTAAATACTAATTGCGGGGCCGGAATAGGTCAGTTGGTTGAGCGCCTGACTCGTAATCCTCCTGATTTTGGTGTTTTGGATTCGAATCCATGGGGCCGTTTTAATGCAGAGGGAATTCCCCCTCGGAATCAACACTTAAAATCCTATCACCAACTTTCGGATGAGAGGGCCAGTTTGGCCGTCGGTATGGATGACACGTATACACATAGCACGCATTGGGAAAATGCAAGAAGGAATAAGAGAATAAGTTGAATATCCATTCAATTGAAAGACATGAGAAATAACTGAATGCAGCGATAGGAAGCAGTTCTTATGTCGGCTCTACCCAGGTAAGCAACCCATTGTGTGAACGAGACCGTGGATAGTAAAGCGCTTTGAGCTTGGTCTCTAGCTGAGAAAATGTATTTTATAAATTCTATAAATATATTGATAATAACGATAATTCAAACTGTTGAATATTTGTATGATTTGCTTTGACAGTATAACTCACCTTTCCGCCACTGCCAATGTCGCGTCTTATGCCACTATTCCACAGAGGCTGCGAATCCTACGAATGGCCAGGAATTGATAAACTCCGGGATTCTTAGTTAAATCGTAATACGTTCCTGAAGTTCGTAACTGATTCACATTTGTTCTTAGTCAATTCTTGCAATTCTTGAGCATTCTGGAATTCGGGGGCAAAGTTTTGTGCTGTTCAAATTTTGGCCACGAACTCCCGAATAAAAAAAATCTTAGTCAGTTCTCAACAAAATCGTAGTGATTTCTTATGCAACGTAACTGAGTCCTAATCGATTCGTAGGCATTCCTATGTATTCTTAACTCATTCTGGGAATCGTGAAGTGGTGTCTTGACAACGAATCGGCTACGAATCTGTCAAGAATGCCACGAATGAATCAAAGAAACAATTAAGAACTGTCTACGAATTTACGATAGATACTTAGGGACATGGGGCCTATGGAATCCACACCAGTAGTCACTCCGGTCCCAGTCACCTCAACCTCGGTGAAAACCATTCAGAGTGACACACTGTCCACCCCTTAAACTGTGTGCTACTGAATGACTATTAGTATTAGTGACGTTTGTTTTTATTTTGGGTATATATGATGTGATGATGCATATACGTGATTTGTTATGATAATAAAATGTAAGAACATAGAAACCAAAGAAAAATAAGATTTTCAGTCTGTCTCTTATTAGTATTAGTGACATGTTTGTTTTTGTTTTTGGTATATGATGTGATGATGCATCACATTTGTTATGATAATAAAATGTAAGAAAATAGAAAACAAGGAAAACTAAAATTTTCAGTTAGTCTCTTATTAGTATTAGTGACATGTTTGTTTTTATTTTTGGTATATGATGTGATGATGCATATATATGATTTGTTTATGAAATAAAATGTAATAAAATAGGCAATTACTTAACATCAAAATGTTAACAGTCAACATTCAATCAACATTTACTCCTGCTAGTCTTTCTTGCCATGGAACTGAACCTGCTCCACTGTTAAAATAGGCCTTAAGGTAGTCCCTCATCACTTTTCCCACACGATTATCTCTGTTTGGTGCCTGGTGTTGGGGTATCTCCTCCAACTGTTGATCTGCCCTCCAGACACCAGGGATGATGATGTGGTCCTTATCCTCCCGGTCCACCTCAGCATTTCCAATGGCAGGGGAATCTGATCCTCAGCAAGTTGTGGAGCAGGACTCCTGTTTCTACTAGTAACCGCACTATTTCAGGTCGTTGTTCCAGAGTGCCCACACACGCACGCACACATACACTTACGCTCTCTCTCTCTCTCTCTCTCTCTCTCTCTCTCTCTCTCTCTCTCTCTCTCTCTCTCTCTCTCACACACACACAACACACACACACACACACACACACACACACACACGCACACACACCTATGGCAGATTTTTTTCCACTGTATAAGCGGATCGTTGGACTCCAGATTATTAATATTATCATTACTATTATCATTATTATTATTGTTATTATTATTATTATCATAATCATTATCATGATCATCCATTATCATCATCATTATTATTATCATTGTTGTTGCTGTTGTTGTTGTTGATATTGTCATTATTATGTTCTTGTTAATGTTGTTTACAGACCAGATCAGAAGTCGGTATGCGAGCATAATTCAGCACAATGATCCCGTGCAGAGCGCTGCGTTCACTTTGTCTCCTTTTTCTCTTGGATCTCGTCGGTTTGGGACCTCGCTGCTATGGTAACGGTCTTCCTCCCAATGTCGTCTTCATTGTGGCCGATGACCTGGGTATGTGTGCATCTGTTGTACTTTGCGTGGGTGGATGGTTGGGTGGGGGACTGGCTGGTTGGCTGGCTGTTTTGCTGATTGATCAGTTGATGGTTGGTTCATCGGCTGGTTGGCTGATTGATTGATTGGTTGATCGTTCAATTGGTTGGTCGGTTGATTGGTGGTGTTGTTTGACTGGTTGGTTGGTTGCCTGGTTGGTAGGTTTATTGCTTGACTGGTCAGCTGGCTGGATGATTGAGTGGTTGATTGGCTGATTGATCGGTTAGTTGGAAGGTTGAATTGATTGGTTGACTGGGTGACTGACCCATTAGGTCATTGATTGATTGATTGGGTGGCTTGATAGTTGATGAGTCGTTTGGCAAATGGGTTGTTGATTGACTGATTGACTGATCGGCTAGATTGTTGATTTGGTTGAATAATTTGTCGACAAGTGGTTGATTGGTTGGTTGGTTGACTGACTACTTAATTGGTTGCTGGTCAGCGGTTTCTTCGGAACTACATTACCGGACTTTGATGCTTGGCCAGTCGATTGTTTGGTTGATCTGTGCACGTGTGTGGTCAGAGAGAGAGAGAGACAGACAGACAGACAGACAGACAGACAGGGCAGACAGACTTTCAGACTAACGTTAATCTTCTCTGGCCTTCTTTTTACCGTCCATCCTTCTTGTGTTAGCGCTCCTCCCTCCCTCCCTCCCTCCCTCCCTCCTCTCTCTCTGTCTGTCTGTCTGTCTGTCTCTCTCTCTCTCTCTCTCTCTCTCTCTCTCTCTCTCTCTCTCTCTCTCTCTCAATGCAGCGTGCGTGTGTCTTTGTACATCCATCTGATTGTGATCGTGTGTGTGTGTGTGTGTGTGTGTGTGTGTGTGTGTGTGTGTGTGTGTGTGTGTGTGTCTTTTTAAAACTACGACCCAGATAGCCGGATAGACTGACATACTCAGATAAACACATATACAAAAGCAGAGATAGGCTCACATTTGAACTGTATGTTTTTAAAAACTTTTTTAGATTATGTTTAACACATTACATTTAACACAAATACAACACGCACACACACACACACACACACACACACACACACACACACACACACACACACACACACACGCATGCACGCACGCACGCACGCACACACGCACGCACGCACGCACGCACGCACGCACGCACGCACGCACGCACACACACACACACACACACTTTATTCACAATAGCAATGTCTCAAGTTCATATGACACTGAGATAGTCTGCATTTATATCTTATCACATGTTTTGTGACCGTTATTGTGAACAAATGCATGAATGCTTTAAAGAACCTTAATGAAGTACACATGCACGCACGCACGCACGCACATACACACGCACACAAGCACGCACGCACACACACACACACACACACACACACACACACACACACACACACACACACACACACACACACACACAAGCACACAAATACGCGCCCGCGTAAGTGCATACTGACACACGCGCACGCGCGCGCGCGCGGTCGCACAGAAGAATAGATTTTAAAAAAAAGACTTAAATAGAGATGCCTTTTTGTGCAATACTTATTTATTAGTCAACAATTGTGTTGGTTTATTTTTGTAAATACCAGTAAAGCTTACTCAGTACACACATAAAACATAATCGTTCGTATACGTGAGAATAGCAGGATATATGTTGTTTATTATGTTTGTTTATGAGCTTGGGAAGGTTTGTTTGTTTGTTTGTGCTTGTTTTGCTCAGTTTTCCTTCTGGTACCTTTTTAATTATGTCAGTCTGCAGAGAACTTTGCAGATTTGAAGTTAGCAAAAGCAGTGTACTTGTCAATCTCATATCTCTGTTTTAATGATTTCTCAGGTGTGTTTAACTGAGGCCTTTCTTCCCACGTTTCATAACCATTAACACGGAATTTCTGAACAATGGAATGAAGTCTTGTATTTTATCTGACCGACAATTACTATCGTTTCCGAAAAGTACGATTCTTAAATAAATGTCAGCGAACCGCCCAGAGAAACGTGGACAAACGAGTCACAAGACAACACACAACGCGTTTCGACCTCTTAGGTCTTCCTCAGGTGAAACAAAGACGGACAAAATAACGAAAATGTACTTAGCTGAACTCAGAAGCAATCTGAAGCGATCAAAGCTAAGTACATTTTCGTTATTTTTGTCCGTCTTTGTTTCACCTGAGGAAGACCTAAGAGGTCGAAACGCGTTGTGTGTTGTCTTGTGACTCGTTTGTCCACGTTTCTCTGGGCGGTTCGCTGACATTTATTTAAGATTTTGTTTAGATTTCCGCCTGCTGCAGTCGTTTCACTTTGCAACTAGAAAAGTACGATGTTTTCGTTACAGGAAAAAGATGTCATTAAAAAAAAAATCTTTTTATTTCCTGCTGGTCTTCAAAAAAAAAAACCCAAACTTCCACTTGTTAGCATCTCTGGGAACTGTGTTCTATGCTGTCTTTCTCGCACTTGCAGAAAGTGTATCTGTTATCACTATATCGGTTTTAACATCCGTACATAACAAAACCATATTTGGTGAGTTAAGATTCTATGCGTTAGTCTGATCTGAAACCATTTTGATTTTTTGTTTCCTAAATCTGTTTAATCTTTTAAAAAGCTTTGTGCCATTTATTTTCTGAATTCATCTTTCTGTTCTATTAATGACAGCATTTTGCTATTGTATTCTCTTCATCAGGAACATCAAGAACATGGTTGTGTAACCGCCCTCCCCTTGTAACTGTGCATAAAAGACGTATGGATGTAGAATAACGTTTTTTGTGATTTGTGAAGTAACGTGTTTATTGAATGCTTGACGTGAGACCCGAAACTACTCTCGATGAAATACACATCAACCAAACTAAGCAACCCATTTTGTACACGACTGAAAATATGTTTACTTTTTACCAAGTTCCGGAGGCGTAAGAGGATGGGGGGGGGGGGGGGGGGGGGGGTGCGGGGGAAGGGAGCCCACGTGCACGCATGCTACTGCGGCACATAATTTCAATATATTATCCACCTCCTTCAACAAAATTACCTGCAAAAGAAAATTCAAACATAGGATGACATTACGGAAAGAAAATGTTGACAAATCAATGTCGAAGACTGAGAGGGACTGAGGATATGGGTGGATGGGGGAATGGTAAATTTGGAAGAAGAGGAGAGAGAGAGAGCGAGAGAGACAGAGAGAGAGAGAGAGAGAGTCAAACGGACAGACTGAAAAAAAAAACAGAGAGAAAGAGTGTTTAAAAAAGGGGAGGTAGGGGGGGCGGGGGGAGCACATAAGTCTTAATCGAATGCTTAACTAGTGACTTTTGAAAATTGCTAGAAAGGAAAAAAAAAGAGATAAATACAAATGCAAACGCAAAAAGAGATAGGCACGCACTTGGATGCTTTTCTTTTTTTTTCATTACTAGGCTGGAATGATGTGGGCTGGCATAACCCTGACATGCTGACCCCTAACCTGAACCGTTATGCAAAAACAGGGGTCATCCTCAATGATTCCTACGTGCAGCCTGTCTGTTCTCCGTGAGTCTTTGAATCTCCGTCATCTTCGTCTTTCTGATGATGATGATGATGATGATGATGATGATGATGACGATGATAATCACGACGATGATGGAGGTAAAGATGATGATGATGATGATGATGATGATGATGATGATGATGATGATGATGACGACAATATTGATGTGGTTGATGATCATAATGATGATGATCGCATTGAAAGCAGTGCTGATGAATAGCGTCAGAAACACCCAAACTTTGATCAGAGTGACAGCCTCAATCGTCTGAAAAGAGCTGGCCAGAATATGCTGGTTAGACACAGGACTGGACACTGCACACAGCAGGCTGCGTGTTTCACGTGCAAAGCAGACTGTAAATGGGTCACACGGCCAGAGACCTGGGTGTGACACTGCCCTGTGACCAGACAACACCTACTCCACGACTAGTCCCATCAGGGTGCCCTCTGAAGAGCTGTGTGGTCAGACTAGAAAGCCCAGAGCAGGACACTGTGTGGAGAACGGCAAGATCTACTGATGATGATTACCGTGATATGAAGGCAAATGAAACAAACTGCAGCATTACGGGAACACGACGAAAAGGCGGAAGAGCACACAAAACAAAGTGTGAAGTAACGCAGTTTTAATGCACGACACAACACAAGACAAGAAATTTTCGGCAATAAGCCTTCCTCAGCGACAAAACAATAAACAGTATAGACAATAACATGCGCAATACTCCCCTTGTGAAGCCAAAAAGGTGAATGAAGTTGATAGAGGGATAGTGGGAGAGAGGGTGAGTTGAGTTCGAGGAATATGGCACGAAGGAAAGAGGGTAGAGTAAAGCAAGAGAGAAGGAAAAGGGGGGGGGGGGGGTGGGGGGGGGGGGGGGGGGGGGAGAGAGAGAGAGAGAGAGAGAGGGGGGGGGGGGGGGGGGGGGGGGGGAGAGAGAGAGAGAGAGAGAGAGAGAGAGAGAGAGAAAGAATGGAAGTGAGAGGAAGAGTGGAGAGTGAGAGAGAGAGAGAGAGAGAGAGAGAAGGAGAGGACAGGGAGGGAAGGAGGGTGGGGGGGGGGGGGGGGGGGGGAGGGTGTGATTGTGTGTAGTGGGTGTGTTGCATATGAATGAAATGAACAAGAGAAAACACAATAAATGAAATACAATATGCACCAAAAGGCATTGTAAACGACAAGGGGGGGGGGGGGGGGGGGGGGGGGGGGGGGGGGGGGGGAGAGAGGGGGTCAGCCGCCTAAAGCACCCGACCCCAGTCTGACCCTAGGGTAGGTTGCCCTACCCAAGCACCAAGGGGTGAGAGGGAAAACGGGAGAACCCCGAGAAAAAAAAAAAACCCTAGCCAGACGCAGCTAGGAGCTGCAGGGCCCCCCCCCCCCCCCCCCCCCCCCCCCCCCCCCACACACACACACACACACGAAAAAGCTCTTGCGCGCGGGCACACACACACACACACACACACACACACACACACACACACACACACACACACACACACACACACACACACACACACACACACACACACACACACACACACATACATACAAGTGCGCGTGCGCGCGCGCACGAACACACGCACACACACATATACACGTCAATACGCACACACACGACCACACAAACACACACATACCTATAAAAATATTAAAAGGGGGGGGGGGGGGGGGGGGGGGGTTACAATGGAGAGTAAATGAGTAAATGTACAAACAAGGCATACATTAAAACATTTGGTTATCGAATAGGGAGGTAGGTGGTGCTATGGTGGCGCAACAGAAAAAGGCAAAAAATAAGAGCATTAACGCAAAAGATAGATATGAGGTCATGATGAGAGGCGCTAACAACACTCCCAATGACAAAAAAAAAGGGGGGGGGGGGGGGGGGGGGGGGCGGGAGGGGGGGGGGGGGGGAGGGGGGGAAGGGGAAAGAAGGAAGAGACGTAAAGAGAGGACCTGTATGAGAGGCCCTAAAAGAGAGATGCCTGAGAAAAGTGCTAAGGAGAGAAGGGAAGAGAAGCCTCAGGAGGTCCCGCAGAAGGGTCCTACTAAGGGGGCGACCAGAACAAAAGGGGAGAGACAGGAAGTAAGGAGGAATGTAAAGGGAAGGAACGCACAAGAGAGGAGCCCTACTGGGAGACGACTGAAAAGGAACCAGGACAGAGGAGGGAACGGAGCGAGAGGGAAAGGGGTAGGGGGGTGGGAGGGTAGAGAAGTGGGGAGAAAGGGGGGGAGAGGGAAAAAAGGAAGAAAGGAAGAAAAGAGAAGAGGAGGGGAGGGGGCGTGGAAAGAAGGGGGAAGGGGGCCAAGGAGGGTAGGAAGGAGAGGGATTAAAAAAAAATTAATAATAATAATAAAAATAAAATAGAAAAAAAAGACAGGAGACTGGGGAGCTAACCCTACTCAGAAACTCCTGGCGAAAGATACAGGCTCTCAAACGATCATCCCAGTAGGCGCTAAACTCTAAGGTCACGAAGAGGCCACTGACGCAGACCAACCATGCACAGGTAAGTATGAAAGGGGAAAGGGAATAACAGGTCATTGTCCACCTGAATTGGCTCGGGAAAAAAAAAAAACCCAGAGAAATTGCTACGCTTTTTCATTGATACCAGCTGGATTTCTGGTGCCCAGTTTTTGAATAAGGTGAGACACCTTCCTGTCTCTAGAGTCACTAGTTTTCATGAGCCACAAGCCCTTCACTCTTGCATTGTGTGCGGAATGGCTAGGGAGGTTGAAGTGCTTGGCTACTGGTTTGTCCCTGTTGTATTTAATGTCAGAGAGGTGTTCCTTGAATCTGACAGTCAAAGAGCGTCGGGTCTCACCAATGTAACGTTTAGAGCAAACGGTGCAGTGGATGATGTAGATCAAGTTAGTGGTTTGGCAGTTGAAGAATTTGGAGACAGTCATGCGTGAACTGGGTCCTTTCACTTCAATGGCACTACAGATGAATGGATATGATATGAGACAAGAAAGTCTTTCGATTGAACTTGAAATGCACGATGTTGACATGTTGCTATCGAGTTGTATACAATCATCACAACAGGTTTCTCTGTGAGAGATTTGGGAAAGGAAAGTGTTGCGAAAGTAAGGCGCCATTCACTCGATGACATTAGAGTTGTGTTATCAATCATATCAAACTTAGTGTTTCAGTGTGGTATCATTAGTGTTTCAGTGTGGTAACTATTTGCACTGCGCTGTCTGTCTGCCAGTATGTTTATTTCTGTCTGTTGCTTAGAGTCTGTATCGTTTTTTTTTTCTGTAGCTGATGTGTGTGTTGTGTGTTGTTTTCTGATTTGACAGCCAGACTGACCAATGGTCAGACAAACACCCAGTCAATGGTCAGACAAACACCCTGTCAACAGACTCTGTCTGTCACTTAGGGTTTCTTACCGTCCTGGCGACAGCTTTGGCTGGCAAACAGTGATAAATATGCGGGCAACAGTGGGGATTATAAAAATCACATCGAGCTGTCTGTCTTTTCCTGTACCCTTTTGACTGTGCATATGTATATAAGCCTTTCTAGATAATATACGAATATTACATTACCGTGCTGTTTCAATCACTGATCCCGAGGAATAAAAGGAACTGAATAATCCTATTAAATAAAACCAGGTACTTGGATATAAAGAATGCTTCACTTCTTGCATATCGGAAAAGAACATGATTATGGTTAAAAAAAAAAAAATAATAGCAAGGAATAGGAGAGAGAAAAAAAAGTGTCTTTGCGCTGTGAAATTTAAATGTTGTTCTGGCTTGCACAACGTGGAAAATGTTTGTTGGTTGTTAATAGAGGGGAAGTTGGGAAGTGTTCCTTGACAATGGACAAACGAAAGTTCTTGTTGGTTGTAGAATATTGGAAACATGTACTGTTGCAGAAATATAGAACGCTCACTGGTTGTACGAAATTGATTATGGTTCTTGTTTAACGAAAAAAGGAAGAGCTGGGATATGCCGAAAAGAAAAAGGAACTGAGAGAGAGAAAACGTTTGTTGGCTGCACAAAATTTTGGTGGAAGAAATTGAGAATGCTCACTGGTTGTAAGAAATTCAAAATGCTTGTTGGTGGTGGAAATTGCTAAATGCTTTTCATCTGTAAGAAAAAGGTTATTTTTGCTTGTTTGTTATAAGTATATAAAAATTGTACGTGTTGCTTGTACAGGATTAAAAATGCTTGTCGGTTTCGAGAGAGAGAGAGAGGGGGGGGGAGGAGGGAGAACTTATTGTTTGTAGAATGCTTGTTGGTTGTATTTGACAATTCATCCTAGGCTGTATGAAATACAGGGCCATGTTGATGTATGTACAGTCAGGTGTGTTGATGTTGTCATGTGACTGAGCAGGTCCAGAAACTGTTTCATGACAGGGCTGTACCCCTACCACACAGGACTTCAGGTCAGGCACCGTTATCTTCAACTCTGATTTCCCATGTGTTGAAGTGTTTGATGCTTTTGGTATTAACGCTGCGATATCAAGTGTGTGTCTGTTTACTATCCCTTTGTCTGCCTGTCTGTCTATTGGTGTCTGTATGTCTCTCTCTCTCTCTCTCTCTCTCTTTGTGTGGTGTCGTGTGGTGTGGTGTGTGTGTGAGTGTGAGTGTGTGTGTGTGTGTGTGTGTGTGTGTGTGTGTGTGTGTGTAGCGTACGTGCGTGCACGCACGCGCATGGGTGTGTGTATGTGTTTGCTTTTTTTCACGTAATGTACTCTTGAGTGTACGAGCGTGCTTTTTTTCACGTAATGTACTCTTGAGTGTACGAGCGTGTGTGTGTGAGCGCGCGCATGTGTTTATGCGCGTCTGTTGGTACGCGGAAATATTCATGGTTGCGTTAGACTTTTTCTTTTAAAATGACTTCCTCGGTCTCTCGTCCTCTCGCATGTGTTTTGCTACCCCACCCCCCCCCCGCCCCCCCCCCCCCCCCCCCCCCCCCCCCTTCCTCGGTCTCTCGTCCTTTCTCGTCCTTTGCCCCCCCCACCCCCCCCCCCCCCCCCCCCCCCCCCCCCCCCCCGTCAGTCTCTCTTCCTTCGTGTTTCATTTTTGTCCTTCCTTGTTTCTGTTTCCTCGTTTTGTTTTTTTTTTCGGTTTTATTTTTTCCTTAGATGTTCTTTCTTCGCGCGCGCGCGCGCGCGCGCGCGTGCGTGTGTGTGTGTGTGTGTGTTCATTTTCGCCTGCCGTTTTCCGCCCTCAAATTTTTTTCATTCCATATTACTTATGTCCAGTTTCTTTTCAGGGAAACATTGCATGTAAATTATTATTATTATTATTTTTTTACATATTCGTCTAGATATATGGTATGTCTATGTTCCTTTATGTGCGCAGCACGAAATTATTCAAATCACTCTTCCGAAGTATGTGCCCGCAAACATCACCATGCTTCCCCAGCTGCTGAAATCTGGCGGTTACGACACTCACATTGTCGGAAACTACGTAGCTGTGCCAGTGTGTACTTTTGTATTGTATTGTTATTAATCTATTTGATTCATTGGCTGTGTTGCATTAAGTGCGTTTTTTTTTTCTTTTTGTTAATGTACACTATGCAACGCAATTTTGAACTTTTGTGTTCATTGCTCCATGTATTACCCATCTGCCAGGGAGCAGTTATGTCCCTTGACGTCTTGTTGGAATGCCTAGTACGTGCCTGCACCCATTGTGAACGCAGCGCAGGCTTCCAAGGTTGGTGCAGGATTGCTCCCAGCTGGTCTGTTCGGCAGTTGAGGACAGTGTTTCTCTGGGTCCTAACCGCACCTTCGGACGTATCTTTTTCTTTCTTATTACTTCATGTATGACCAAATTTTTAAAAGATTTATCAGAGATACAGGTGTGTGTTGGGTCCCCCCATGTTCTGGTCTTTTTACATGCTTGCCGTTCAGATATATTGCGGCACCCGGTCTCAGTCGTCCACCAAGAGAAAATTAACAATTAAAAAAGACAATGCATGAATGACGCTAAGTTGTGCCAAGGCTGCCTGCCGGCTGCTTGTGTCCCTTTCGATCTGTCTAGCCAAGGTTCCAGTCTGATTCTACTCGTTCACAGAAAATAAGAGCCGAGACAGGATTTTTCAATATGCTTGCAGTGTGTTGGAGGAAGGAAATGGCATCAAGTGTGCGTGCGTGCGTGCGTGCGTGCGCGATGTGTGTGTGTGTGTGTGTGTGTGTGTGTGTGTGTGTGTGTGTGTGTGTGTGTGTGTGTGTGTGTGTCTTCTCTCTATGTTTCTGCCCCTCTCTCTCATTCTTTCGGTCTCTTTTTCACTGTCTCTTTGTCTGTCTGTCTGTCTCTGTGTATGTGTGTGTGTGTATGTGTCTGTGTGTATGTGTATGTGCGTGTGTGTGTGTGTGTGTGTGTGTGTGTGTGTGTGTGTGTGTGTGTGTGTGTGTGCGTGCGTGCGTGTGTGTGTGTGTGTGTGTGTGTGTGTGTGTGTGTGTGTGTGTGTGTGTGTGTTGTATGGTATTGTAAGCACACTTTGGGAGGAAGTAGGAGAGGAAGCTAAACCTTTGTACACTTTGATGCTGTGTGAAAGAAGTCAAATGGAAATTTCGTTGGCCGACCACTATTCAGTCGACTTGAAAGCAAGACTCGGTGTGTGTGTGTGTGTGTGTGTGTGTGTGTGTGTGTGTGTGTGTGTGTGTGTGTGTGTGTGTGTGCTTGCATGCGTGCGTGCGCGTGCGTGCATGTGTGCGGCGCGCGTTTGTATTCCTATCAGATGGCATCTGGGTTTCTGCAACTGGAAGTACACGCCTACCTACAGGGGATTTGACTCCTTCTTCGGCTATTACAGTGGGGGAGAGGATTACTACACACACACTACAGGTGCTCTGTCGCGTAATATGTGTATGCGTGCGTGTGCGTGTGTGTATGTGTATGCGTGCGTGTGCGTGTGTGTATGTGTGTGTGTGTGTGTGTGTGTGTGTGTGTGTGTGTGTGTGTGTGTGTGTGTGTGTGTGTGTATGTATGTGTGTGTGTGTGTGTGTGTGTGTGTGTGTATGTGTGTGTGTGTGTGTGTGTGTGTGTATGTGTGTGTGTGTGCGTGCGTGCGTGTGTGCGTGCGTGCATACAGCGCGCGCGCGCGCTCTTGAACGTATGGGCACAAGCATAGATAGCCCAACATTTATTCAGTCAGTCTTAAAAAGTGCAACAAAAACATAACATTTTATCCCTTTTTTTTCGACATTCAGTGTCTTCTTCTGGAAGATGTTGACCGACGGGAGAATCGCAAACTTTTTATGTATGAAATGGGAATAAAACTTGCAGTTTTCAAACTACAGAGCTGTAAATATTTCACTTGTGCAAAGTTTTTATGTGTGAAATGGGAGTAACACTTGAACATTTTCAAATAATAGAGCTGTGAATATTTCACGTGTGCAATTTTTTTTTTTTTTTTAATGTATGAAATGGGACTAACACTTGCAATCTTCAAACAACAGAGCTGTGAATATTTCACGTGTGCAAATCTTTTATGTATTAAATGGGACTAACACTTGCAATTTTCAAACAACAGAGCTGTGAATATTTCACGTGTGCAAATCTTTTATGTATGAAATGGGACTAACACTTGCAATTTTCAAAACAACAGAGCTGTGAATATTTCACGTGCAAAGACCAGTCAGTAAAGAGGGTTGAGCAAAGGTATAGAGATGGAGCAGAACCAGTTTACATCTGTCAACAGGAGAAAGGGGGAAAAGAAGTCGGCGCGAAGGTAGTGGGGATGGGGGGGGGGGGGGGGGGGGGGGGGGGGGGGGGGGGGGGGGGCTGCGGACGAAGGGGCGGGATGGAAGGAAAGGGCGGTGATGCAGTGTTGTGTATATTATGTCGGGTGGTCTCCTAACGACGTGGTGTTGCTAGTTTCCCTGCGCTGTTGAACTAAAGAGTTACAGGAGGCAGGTTACCTTAGAGATATGCTTAAACAACATGGCTATGAAGAGGAATCTAAAAAAACTGAGAAATGCAATAAATTCACAGAAGCGCAGAGAAAAAACGAATATTATCGAGAACTAATATCATCAAACCAGAACCCAAAATTGGTATGGAGAGCTATTAACGAACTTACAAACAATAAATCTTCTTCAAAATCAACTGTAATTAAAGACATCTCTGTCGAAGCAGCTGAACTCCCACTTTTGCACTATAGCCAGTAACATTGTCACGACAGATTCTTCCAGATCAAACGACCTTCAAAAACTGAAACAATATTGCCAAGATAAAAACATCACGTCTGAACTTTATATTCCACCAGTAACAGTCTTTGAAGTTTATCACTACCTAACGCACCTAAAACAGTCAGGTGCCTGCGGGGTGGATGGCCTAGATGGCAAAATCCTCAAACTAGCAGCTCCAGCAATTACAGATACGTTAACATACATCTTCAATTTATGCATCGACAAAAATCATTTTCCCGATAGTTCAAAAAAAAAAAAGCGAAAGTCATACCTATCTACAAATCAGGTGACAACTCAGACCCTGCAAACTACAGACCAATCTCAATCACTTCCACTCTTTTCCAAACCTTTGAAAAAAAAACACAAAAACAAACACACATTACACCACCTTAATACTTACCACTTGCTTCATCCAAGACAGTCCGGGTTCCGACACAACCATTCATGCCACACAGCCCTAATCAACCTCGTTGATGACTGGCTAAATAGCATTAATTAACAACAACAGATATTGTGGTGTCCTATTTATTGATTTCAAAAAAAAGCATTTGATGTGATAGACCATAACCTTCTTCTCAGAAAATTGAAATTGTATGGCTTATCCACAAAAACTCTTACGCTTTTTGGCTCATATCTCACAAATAGGCAACAATGTGTGAAAATTAATACAAATTTCTCTTCATTTCAAACACTTTCCTATGGCGTCCCCACAGGCTCTATCCTGGGTCCCTTACTGTTCACCATTTACATCAATGATCTACCTCTCTATATTACATCCACCTGTGAACTCTTTGCTGATGATACAACAATACACACAAATCATTCTGATGTTACTGTTCTTGCACAAACTTTACAAGAAAAGTGCAAATGACCTCGTAAGATGGACTGAATTAAATCACATGTCACTTCACCAAAAAAAAAACTAAATCCATGCTTATCACATCACAACTAGGCAAAAAAGACAAAAATCTCACTATTAAGTTCCCTCCTGTACATCTTAAAAATGTACCAGTTGAACAGGTTACATTCCTCAAAGTGCTAGGAATAACAATTGATAACAATATTAGTTGGCAAACTCACATAACCTCACTGTGCAAAAAATTTTCGCAGAAAGTTTATCAACTCTCCAGAATCAAACGCTTCCTCGACCTGCATTCACGCAAGCTCTTTTTCCAGTCTCATATCCAATCATACATATAGACTATGGATCTACTCTATGGGACTCTGCTAGCGCTAACACCCTCAAACCATTGCTAAGCCTACACAAGCGAGCACTCAAATTAGTCCTCCTAAAAAGCAGTAGTCTTCTGGACTCGGACTATATAAAAGATTCAAGTTCTCCCCTTAAGTCTGAGATTAGAATACAACAAAGGGATCATAATGCACAAGATTGTGTCTGGGAAGGCACCCTCAACATTAGTTCACAGATTCTCAATTAATTCCTCAAGGACTCTACCCAAACTTCATGTCCCTGTTCCTAGAATTGATTTATTCAAATCCAGTTTAACATATTCAGGTTCCTGTCAATGGAACTCGCTCCCTGAATCAACCAAACAACACCAATGCATAGCAACCTTCAAACACCATTATTTCAACCATCTTATGTGCCAATACTTGCATACTTCGCCATAAATCCACCACCAACCACCAACACCCTCTTTGCCTTTTTGTATGACCCTGACTATTTAGAAAGTGTTTTGTACTTGAAATGCACATGTTATTCCGTTTAATAAGTATGCTGTATACGAGTACGCGCGCGCGCGCTGCGTGCGCGCGCGCGCGCGCGCGCGTGTGTGTGTGTATGTATGTATGTGTGCGCGCGCGCACGTGTGTGTGTTTCCTACTTTACCTGCAATCTTTTCATTATGTTGTTATGCTTGTATGCTTGTATTCTTATGCGACTCTCTCTCTCTCTCTCTCTCTCTCTCTCTCTCTCTCTCTCTCTCTCTCTCTCTCTCTCACTCACTCTCACACACACACACACACGGCC
>JADBJO010001292.1:390000-400000 GCA_016801955.1 Conus betulinus
CACGCACACACACACACACACACACACACACACACACACACACACACACACACACACACACACACACACACACACACACCAAACCATATTGCCTTGTAGTACCACCGGGAAACGAAAAGCATGTAGGAGGGAATGAGAAGTCAAAGTCCGATTAGAAGGTTCCCTGTAAGGGAAGGACACTGAAAATCTATAAAAACAAATCATCCAGCGTCAGACATGTAAGGTGTAGCCATTTTTACAAAGCGAACTCTATTCACAAAAGCACTAAACGATAGAGTAATAACACTGCACAATGCCTGAGGAAAAACATTTGCAGACACCCAGTCCTTGGCACTCAACTGATAGAACTGGAGGAACGTGGTGAATGGTGGCCCAGTAACTCCCCACGGAGTTGATGGGGAAGAAGAAGAAGAAGAAGAAGAAGAGAAAGAAGAAGAAGAAGAAGAGAAGAAGAAAAAAAAAGAAGAAGAAGAAGAAGAAGAAAAGAAAACGAAAGAAACAGAAAGAAAAAGAAGAAGACGAGGTAAGGTAAGGTAAGGTCAGGTCAGGTTGCTTATAGTCCAGCCGACCACAAAGAGCCATATCAGGGCTGAAGAGAAGAAGAAGAGAAGAAGGAGGAGGAGGAGGAGAAGAAGAAAGAAGAAGAAGAAAGAAGAAGAAGAAGAAGAAAGAAGAAGAAGAAGAAGAAGAAGAAGAACAACAACAACAACAACAACAACAACAACAACAACAACAACAACAACAACAACAACAACAACAACAACAACGAGGAGAGGAGGAGGAGGAGGAAGAGATGGAGGTGGAGGAGGAGGAGGTGGAGAAAGAAGAAGATGATGATAATGATGCTGATGATGCTGCTGCTGCTGATGATGATGAAGACGACGTTGATGATGATGGTGGTGATGATGATGATGATGATAATGATGAGCCTAGCAGAACCCGTTTGGACTTGAAGGTCGATGTCTGAGCATTTTTTTCATTCCACTTTCGCCTTCACATGATCCTGGGTGATAATCCTGACAAAAGGCACCTTCCAAAACCTGACGCTCAAATATTCAGTCATTGACATCCAGTGTTCTCGTTCCTCCCTTTCCTTCATTGCTGATGACGCAAACATTGTCAGCTACCTGGATGCCCCGCTGCCCCCCCCCCCCCCCCCAGTTTAACCGGATGGTTCCTGTGCACACGGTACAGAGCTTTGTGCACGTGCTGTGCTGTGTGTGTGTGGTGCAGGATGATCCATGCTGTGGACTGGTTCCCTACCATCCTGGAGGCAGCAGGGGTGAAGGCCGGTATGGACATCAGCTGGGCCATTGAGTCTGTCTGCACTTCACACTCTTCCTCTGTCTGTCTTCATTTTTCTGTCTTCATGTTACTGTGGTCCTCTGTCTGTTTTCATTTTGCTGTGGTCCTCTGTCTGTTTTCATTTTGCTGTGGTCCTCTGTCTTCATTTTACTGTGGTACTCTGTCTGTCTTCATTTTACTGTGGTCCTCTGTCTTCATTTTACTGTCTTCCTCTGTCTGTCTTCATTTTACTGTCTTCCTCTGTCTGCCTTCATGTTACTGTGGTCCTCTGTCTATCTCATTTTACTGTGGTCCTCTGTCTGTCTTCATTTTACTGTGTTCCTCTGTCCATCTTCATTTTACTGTCTTCCTCTGTCTGCCTTCATGTTACTGTGGTCCTCTGTCTATCTCATTTTACTGTGGTCCTCTGTCTGTCTTCATTTTACTGTGTTCTCTGTCCATCTTCATTTTACTCTGTCATTTTGCTGTGGTCCTCTGTATTCCTTTTACTGTCTTCATTTTTGCTGTGGTCTCTGTATTTCATTTTACTGTGGTCCTCTGTCTGTCTTCATTTTACTGTGGTCCTCTGTCTGTCTTCATTTTGTGGTGTTCCTCTGTTTACTTGTGTTCCTCAGTTACGTATTTCTTCTTCTTCTTTTTGTTTTGTTCCTCTGTCTGTCTTCCTTTTGCTGTGTCTCTATGTCTGTTGCTTCATTTCACCGTGTTCCTCTGTCTGTCTGTCACCATTTTACAGTGTCGGTCTGCCTGTCTGTCCTTGTAGTTGCAGTACACTAGTCCTTGTAGTAACGTCAACAGCAGACGTAACAGTTGATGTTACAGTTGCACTAGCTGAGCAGCAGCAGCAGCACAACAGCACCAGCAGCAGTACAATAGCAACAGAAGGAGCAGTTGCTTCAGTGACAGTAATATTAGCAGCAGCGATAGTACATAGTGAAAACAGTCGTCGATGTTGTAGTTCCATTAATAGGATAGTGTCGGATGCAGTAGCTGAACAAGAAGTTACTGTTTTATTGCTGTAGTAGTACTAACAGAAGCAATGGTAGGAATTGCTGTCAATTACGCAGTTTCTGTAATATAAGTAGCAGCAACAGCTATTACGGACATAATTGCTGATTTTTTTTTTTTTTGTTGCGGTATTTGTAGTAACAGCACCAGAAGAGGTTGTAGAAGCTGCAGCAACCGCATTGGAATTTGTTAGAAATGGCTATGTCGTTCCACAAGTAGTAGAAGAAGTTGTAACAGAAGGCAAGTCGCATCAGCAGTGTTGCAGGAACAGAAGTAGCAGTTGATGTTGCCGTTTAAAGTGGTAGTTGTTGTTGTTGCAGCAATGGCAATAGAAGCAGCAGCTGAAGTTGAAGTAGCAGTTAACGATGAAGTTGCATTTATTATAGCAGTAGCAGCAGTAGTTGCTGTAGACGACGAAGTAATACCCAACGTTGCAGTCGTAACAATAGTATAGTAGCCGCAGCAAGTTTAGTAGAAACGGCAGTAGCCGCAGCAGCTCTGACTTCACTTCACCATCACATTGATGACGATTGTTCTGTCAGTTAAGGGCATTGATGGCGTCAGTCAGCTACAGACCATCGTTGAAGGCGCGTCATCAAAAAGAACGGAGTTTGTCTACAACATTGATGACGTCACCAACCAGTCCGCCATCAGGTCAGCTCTTCAGTTTGAATGTTTTATAGCAGGGAGTTGTGGCGTTGGATATGGATCGTTTCGCTGTTTTTTTGGAGTGTGTGTGTGTGTGTGTGTGTGTGTGTGTGTGTGTGTGTGTGTGTGTGTGTGTGTGTGTGTGTGTGTGTGTGCTTGCTTGCTGTGTGTGTGTGTGTGTGTGTGTGTGTGTGTGTGTGTGTGTGTGTGTGTGTGTGTGTAGGTGTGCTTGTTGTGTGTGTGTGTGAGAGAGAGAGAGAGAGAGAGAGAGAGAGAGAATGAATGAATGATTTATTGAAGAAGGCTTACAAAGCCCATTCTCAAGGGGAAGAATCGATGGGAGGGGGGTGTTCATAACATAACTATGAAAGAATAAACAAAGATAGCACATGTCAGAATACAACATCGCGATATGAAACCATACCACAGAGGATATCAGAGACTATCACTGTACACCGGTATGACTGCGAACGCGACTGTCAAAATATCGACACATCTCTCCACGGTCATCAAGAGTTCCGTCGTTGACAGCTTCAGTGTTGCTGGGAAGCCATTCTCACATCTTCTTTGGTTGTTTATTGAAAGGTGTTCATATTTCTGATCATTTCCTGCAGATAGGCCAGTATGTCGCTGGTGGTAACGTTGTCAGAAGAAGCGTTTTGTGGTTGATTGATATGAAGAAATATTTTCAGGGTCATCACTGCACTCTGACACATGATCGTCCTCATTTGCCAAGACTTCCTCTGTTTTGTTTTGTACACTAGGATCTGGTGGCCTGTCGTGTCCACAGACAATGTCACAACATTGTTCACCACAGTCGTCACCCACACTTGGCTTGACTGACACAATATCCGACATGAAGGCTTCACCGTGTACGATTGTCCCTGACTGTTTATCACACAGTCCCATGTCGATTTCTTGTTGATTGTCACAGTGCCGTGCGTCTCATGTAGGGCTTGGTGCGGAGGGAGGGGAATTGCTGTCACACTGAAAAATGTCAGCACAAGCAGTATGGCTGTGACCGGTTCTGTCAGCACTGTACACTAGGCTTGGTGGAGTCGGTGAAAAAAATAAATTGGACGGAGAAGGAAAAACCTTCACTTGCCTTTTCCTGCGGATTCTTTTTATATACCGCAGCTGTGCGTCTGTCCCTGGTTATCTGTGACGGGCATTTCCGTCGATAAACAGCGCTGTGGCCTTGGGTTTGCGTTGCAGGGGTCTGGTCGGTATTCGTGATCAAACGAAGAATCACAACTGTTTGTTTTCCGCTGCCCTGAATTTTAAATGAAGACAGAGTCCTTTCCTTTAATGCAGCATTCGGTGTCGCTTGTATAGTACATGGGAAACCTTCAACAGGCATACTGTGCAAATTACAGGCAATACAGGTAGAAATTTAGCAGAGCAATTTGAAACAACGTCTTGCTGGGAGCCAGACATGGAACACCACGAGAGAGAGAGAGAGAGAGAGAGAGAGAGAGAGAGAGAGATGCAGCTGCTGTCATAGATATTGATTATAAAGTTGGCGCTATTTCACCAGTGACTGGTATTGCGATGGGGTTCTTAACAATGGTCAGAGTTATGTTGACGCCAGACAACATTGTTGCTTTGTGTGACTTGTAGCAAGACAGACGTTATGTTTTTTTTTTTTTTTTTTTTTTTTTTTTTGGGGGGGGGGGGCTTTTGTGTCCTTATGGCTATTGCGCAGCATTGATTTTAATAAGCTGCGCTGTATTACACGTTGTTCTGTGTTGTGTTCTATCGTGCTGTATTATTCTGTGTTGTCTTGCCTCAGGATGGGCGATTACAAACTGATCAAAGGAGGGGCAGGAGCTTTTAACGGGTGGTACCCCCCGCCTAAAGCGGATAGCCACTACACCGAATATACCCCGGATGCGGACAAGAAGATGCCAGAGTATATGCTGTTCAATGTTAAAGGTAAAATGAAAAGAAACAGTGTGCTCTGTGTCTGTCTGTCCATGTCGGTGTGTCTCCCACTGGCTGTCTCTCTCTTTTCATATGTGCCACTCTTGTTTGTTAAGTTTAAATCAGTAAATAAATACAGACACAAATTACTACAGTAAATAAACAAATTACTAATTTAAGTAGACTAAAACTTTAAAAATAATCTTTAAACAAGAGAATGAATAAATCATAACAGTGTTGCTGAGGAAAAAAAAAAAACACGCCCGAAATATATAAGCCCAAATTCACCTGCCATTTACTGTATTCAAGAACTAAGGTCATCACTCCATGTCGACGATAAATGGCGTGACAGGTGGCATCTCCTGGTTGAAGAAGGAAAGATACGCCGATTTGGAGAGGGGGAATAGGTCAGGGCAACAGGAGGGAAAAACAGAATGTTCAAATATTACTTGGTGCGTGCGTGTGCGTCTGCGTGCGAGTGTGTATGTGCAAGAGGGTTAGAAAAAGTTGTTCTGGTCCTCAGTTAGAGGGGTACAAGGGGCTGGTCTAGTCCTCGGTGACAGGAATAGAAAAGATCGGTCCAGTCCACAGTAAGAGGTCTAGAAAGGGTAGGGCCACTCCTCTTCGAGACGAAAAGAATTGGGTGGGTGGGTAGAAAAAAAGCAACAGGTCAAGTACACAGAGAGAGGCATAGAAACGGTTGGTCTGGTCCTGAGTGAGATGGATGAAATGGGGTTGGACAAATCTTCATTGAGAATTAGGGTAGAAGGAGCAGATCTTGTCCTTAAGGAGAACGGACGGAAGAAAATGGTCCAGTTTGTGTTCAGCGAGAAGGATAGAAGGGGTTGATCTGGTCTTCAGTAAGGATAGAAGGAATTTCATTAGTTTTCAGCAAGAAGGATAGAAGGGTTGAGTTTAGTCTTCAGCAGGAAGGATAAAAGGGATTTTGTTGTCTTCAGCAAGAGGGATAGAAGCGTTGATTTTAGTCTTCAGCAGGAAGGATAAAAGGGATTTTGTTGTCTTAGCAAGAAGGATAGAAGGGTTTAGTTTAGTCTTCAGCAGGAAGGATAAAAGGGATTTTGTTGTCTTCAGCAAGAAGGATAGAAGCAGTTGGTGAAACCTTCAGCAAGAAAAATAGAAGGAATGAGTGTAGTCTTCAGCAGAAGGATAGAAGGGTTTTAATAGTCTTCAGCAAGCAGGATAGAAGGGATTTTTTGGTTAGACTTCAGCAAAAAGAATAGAAGGGATTTTCATTGATTTTCAGGAGGAAGGATAGATGGCGTTGGGTCTAGTAATCACAGGAAGGACTGAGCTGAATGTGTCAGTCTGTAGTATACAGCGCTCTGTGAGAGTCAATACCGTAATGGTCACAGGAGAGACGGATCAAACGCAGCGTAGAGTTAAACCCTCATGACCAGTACACCGTCAGACCTTTACGCATGGCTGAACATCGGCCACGTTGTTGTCATACCTTCCCGTGATTCCAGCTTGCTTAGAAAACTTTCTTCACGGGATCATCCACCTCTGTGCGTGTTTTGCCCGCAATTGTCCATAATCTGCAGCTTCGTGTGTGTGTGTGGGGGGGGTATTCTTGAAGGAGGGTGGCGAGCGGGGGAGGCAGTGTGTCTTTTTCATTTGTGTTATTGTTTCATTGATTGTTTTGTTCGGTATAGTAGTTGTTGCTATTTACCTTGGAGTTTTTAAACTTTTGTTCGTTTGAAAGCTTTGTGCCTTTGTTTACGTGTCCTTTGGTTCTTTCAGTTATCGGTATGTTCCTTTTTTTCAGGTCTGACCAGCACGTTCAGTTATACTTTGGTCAGGCTTCTGTAACGTCTAATTTATGAGACTCCCTTCACCTCCCATTCCGCCCCAATGCCCTCTTCCATTACATAGTTTAAAGTATTTGGAGTAGTTTGCACACAGTGACATCAAAGCGCTTTGAGCGAACTGAAACTACGAGACCGAAGTTTCGTGTTCGACTGCTTGGCCGAGGTTTAAAACGATAGCTAACGTTTCTCACCGTTTGACTTTTGCCTCCGCGTGACTCCCCATCTCCTTTGTCTTTCAGAGGACCCAACAGAGCACTACGACCTGACGAAGAAGGAACCGAAAACCTTACAGCGCCTCAAAGAGCGACTGGACTTCTGGATGAAGTCCCTGGTCCCTGCACAGAACCCCCCGAGTGACCCCAAGTCTAACCCCAAGAACTTCGGGGGGCAACTGGAGCCCTGGGTGGTGCTAGGGTCAAAAGAGATTGGGAGGCTTTCTCCGCGTCCCTGGGGATAGTGCAAGAAATTCCATGGGAAGGAAAACCATTGGACGGATCCGATGTCAATAACGGTGGAACATTTGTGTTGAAGCTGTCATTTATCCAAATGATTCGATTATCCAAAATTCAGCAAGTCGATGACTGCTTGTAGTTATTTTGTAATGAAGGGCGTTTAATTTTAAAAAGCTTTTTGTATTTATACGTTTTATCAGTATTTTTTTTTGTTTGGAGGGGAGGAGGCAATATTCTTCATAGACGAGAAAAAAACTTTTACGCGAAAACTTTTCGTTTTGCTTATTTGAAAAAAAGTCTGTGATTGCATTTTGATGATTTTTTATAAGGAAAAAATGTTTTTAATAAGAAAATATTCTCTATTTTAGGAGGAATTTAGTTTCCTCAGATATTGCTTTTGAAGGATGTATTTTACATGTAATTCTTGAGGAAAACTTTTCCCGGTGATATGTTTTATTTCCATACATATTTTGTGAGATGAATACATTTTCTGTAGATATATTTCATGAGGTACAGATTTTCCAACAGATTTTTGATAGAATACATTCTTTACATGTATACATATAGATATGTACAGAGATAGACTAACGGATCGATAGATAGACAGATAGATAGACAGATATATAGATGGATGGACAGATAGACAGATATTAGATAGATACATACATAGATAGATGGATGGATGGGTAGACTGATTACAAAGAATGCTTTTTCCATGGAAAAAAAAATGAAAACGAATGCTTTCTTATATAAACATTTTGCGAGGATTGCTATCTAAACATATCTACATCAATCTCTATTTATAACAATAAAACCTGGGCCAGGATGCTTTTTATTTTTACACACACACACACACACACACACACACACACACACACACACACACACACACACACACACACACACACACACACACACACACACACACACACACACACACAGGCACGCGCGCGCGCGCGCGCGCGAGCACACACACACACACACACACACACACACACACACACACACACACACACACACACACACACACACACATACACACACATGCGCGCGCCCAAATGCCTTTGGTTTCCAGATTGGGAGTGCAGCAAACATCAGAATCTGTCCCAGTGAAAACGCTTGGTTTTGAAAGACAGACTTGCTTTTTAAAGCGGAACAGTACATGAGGAGAAATCTTCCTCAAGTTCAAATTATGGAAAACTACTTACACAAGAAAAAGTGTAGTCAGAAAATGTCTGCTTTTTACCATCGTGCTCAAAGCATAGTGTTGGAATAATTCATAAATTAAGGCTGAATACTTGGAACACTAAATATTTTCATGGTATTACTTTGTGTCTGCAGAGAAAACACTTCTGTGAATCATCTTTTGTTTGAATGCCCAGTATTAACCTTGCTTTATCAGGAGAAAGGTATTGTGATGGATGCTTTTGACAATGTCAGTATGTCTTATGTGGTTCACATGTTGTTGAGATTAACATAGTTGTTTCCCAATTACAGATAGCAAAATGTTTGTAAAGATCAACATGTTCTTGTTTCTCTAGGGTATTTCAGTTATGTAAATATGAAATACAAGATGATTATTGAAAGTTCTTAAATGGGTGATAAGTTGCGTGTATTTTTTTTTTTGTTCCAATTACAATGATTAATTTTTATCTTTAATATCACCATGCGATGAAAAGACGTTAAATAAAACCACAGAACACTTCCTCAAGTGAGTGCTTGCATTGGTTTTGTCAGTGAAAAGTAAAATTTGTGAAAGCTCTTGGTGAAGAAAGATTCCTCCTCATAGCCTCTTTCCTTTTAGATGCGAGTCTGCCTCTTAAAGTGATGCATCTCAGCCGCGGCGGATTTTGATATTTGCTGCATTCGCTGTCCGGAATTCAAATGACCATAAAGGCCAGGTTTTATGGCCGTTTCTATTTATGCATGTGTCCAGTACCAACCTATGAGCCCATCAAGCTGATGAAGTGGTGTCCAGTGTTTTTTAGTTGGGGATTTTCTTATGGTAACATACATGTAGTCCCGATGTATGTATGTACGTATATATGTATGTATAAATATGTAGATTATACTGTCTCATTAAATGTTTTACAATTAAAGCAGTCTGTGTGGATGTATCTTCAGAGAAGACTTTTCACTGGATACATATTTTCAAATGTTGGAAGACCTTCACGTGTGTCTTACATAAGTAGTATCTTTTTCGCCAGTCTCTTTTGTGTTTTGTATGTTCATATCCGAATTGGAAATAACATTTCTTGATTGCTTGATCACGTGTGTGTTTATTTATTAGCTTGTGTGATTATTTGTGCGCTTTATGTTGTGCCATGACGAATAATCAAACCGCCATGACGAATCTTCTACCTGTTCCTCTCCACTTACTGTTGCGGGCAGTCTTGTGCAGTGACGGGTGTTTCCAGCACATTGGAATTGTCGTTTACGTACCCGACGTATTTCGGGGATGATTAGGCAGTGTTTTGCCCTCCCCTCCCCCCCCTTCCCTGTAGGCACCAGAATGACAAAGCTGCTGCAACAGGGTTCGGCGTGGATGCTGCCTTTCTGCACCAGATCCAGCCTGCAGCTGTAACATGGACGGCTCTGCGTTGGGAGACTAAGAGTAAACGCACTGCATGGCTTATACTGCGATTATTATGCCTTTGCTTTGCACAATCAAGAGAATGAGTTCAGAAATGATCAAGTGACAAACTGGTGAAGTATTGTACTCTCTCTTGAGTCGGAACAGACGAAGACTTGGCCGCACACAAACGGAGGCTTTTTCTCTCCCCCTTTTCATTTTCATGGTGGCCTGGGTGCTAGTCTAGGGAGAAACAATGAACCGAG
>JADBJO010001292.1:405000-420000 GCA_016801955.1 Conus betulinus
ACACATTACATTTAACACAAATACAACACACACACACACACACACACACACACACACACACACACACACACACATGCACGCACGCACGCACGCACGGACACACACACACACACACACACACACACACACACACACACACACACACACACACCACACACACACACAAACTGTTTATATAATAGCAAAGTTTCATGTTCATATGACACTGAGATAGTCTGCATTTATATCTTATCACATGTTTCGTGACCGTTATTGTGAAACAAATGGATGGATGCTTTTAAGAACCTTAATGAAGTACACATGCACGCACGCACACACACGCACGCACGCACGCACGCACGCACGCACGCACGCACGCACACACACACACACAAACTGTATATATAATAGCAAAGTCTCAAGTTCATATGACACTGAGATAGTCTGCATTTATATCTTATCACATGTTTCGTGACCGTTATTGTGAACAAATGGATGGATGCTTTTAAGAACCTTAATGAAGTACACATGCACGCATGCCCGCACGCACGCACGCACACACGCACGCACGCACACACACACACACACACACACACACACACACACACACACACACACACACACACAAGCACGCGCCCGCGTAAGTGCATACTGACACACGCGCGCGCGGCGCGGTCGCACAGACAGATAGATTAAAAAAAAAAAAAAGACTTATACAGAGATGCCTTTTTGTGCAGTACTTATTCATTAGTCAACAGTTGGTTTATTTTTGTAAATACCAGTAAAGCTTACTCAGTTCACACATAAAACATAATCGTTCATATACATGAGAATAGCAGATATATATGTTTTTTTTCATGTTTGTTTATGGGCTTGAAGAGGGTTTGTTTGTTTGCTTGTTTTGCTCATTTTTCCTTGGTACCTTTATATTATGTCAGTCTGCAGAGAACTCTCAGATTTGAAGTTAGCAAAAGCTGTGTACTTGTCAATCTCATATCTCTGTTTCAATGATTTCTCAGGTGTATTTGACTGAGCCATTTCTTCCCACGTTTTATATTCATAAACATGAAATTTCTGAACAATGGAATGAAGTCTAGTATTTTATCTGACCGACAGTTACTATCGTTTCCAAAAGTACGATGTTGTCATTCCAGGAGAAAGATGTTATGCTTTTGCTTTTTTATCTTTTATTTCCTGCTGGACGTCTTCAAAAAGAACTTTCACTTGTTAGCATCTCTGTGTTCTATGCTGTGTTTCTCACACTTGCAGAAAGTGTATCTGTTATCACTATATCGGTTTTAACACCCGTACACATAAAAAAAAAAAATATTTGTGAGTAAGATTCTATGCGTTAGTCTGATCTGAAACCATTTTGATTCATAAATCTGTTTAGTCTTTTGAAAAGCTTGGTGCCAGTTACTTTCTGAATTCATCTTTGCGTTCTATTTATGACTGCATTTTGCCATCGTACTCTCTTTTTCAAGAATTTGGCTGTATATAATCTCCCTCCCTCTGTAACTGTGCGTAAAAAGACGCATGGATGTTGAATAATGTTCTCATGATTTTGTGAAGTAACGTGTTTATCGAATGCTTGACTTGGGACCCAAAACCGATCTTGAGATGATATACGCATCACCAAAATGAGTACTTTCCCTTTTACGTAAGTAGGGGAACAAGGGAAGGGAGCTCATAGTGCATGCATGCTCCTGCAGCACATATTTTCAAAGGTATAATCCACCCACTTCAACATGCAAAAGAAAATTCAAGCAGATGATGCAACTAGGGAAAGAAATTGTTAACAAATTAATGTCGAAGGCAGAGAGAGACTGAGAAGTCGGTGGTTGGGGGAAAGGCAGATTTGGAAGAACAGAGAGAGAGAGAGAGAGAGAGAGAGAGAGAGAGAGAGAGAGAGAGAGGAGAGAGAGAGGGAGTCAAACGGACAGACTGAAAAGACAGAGAGAGTGATTAAAAACAGAAGGAGGGGGATGAGGGAGGGGGGAGTCCATAAGTTTAAATTGACTAGTGACTTTTACAAATTGCAATAACGAAAAAAGAAATACACAGATAAATACAAATGTAAACACAAAAAGAGATAGGCACGCACTTGAATGTTTTTTTTTTAGGCTGGAATGACGTGGGCTGGCATAACCCCAACATGCTGACCCCTAACCTGGACCGTTATGCAAAACAGGGGGTCATCCTCAATGATTCCTACGTGCAGCCTGTCTGTTCCCCGTGAGTCTTTGAATCTTCATCGTCTTCGTCTTTTCTTCTTCTTCTTCTTCTTCTTCTTCTTCTTCTGATGATGATGATGATGATGATGATGATAGTGATGATATGATGATGATGATGATGATGATGATGATGATGATGATGATGATGATGAAGACGACGATAATCAAAAAGGTGATGGAGGTAAAGATGATGATGATGATGATGGTGATGGTGATGATGACGACGACGACAATATTGACGTTGTTGACGATCGTAATGGTGATATTCGCATTGAGAAAAGGGGAGATAAATGGTATCAGAAACACCCAGACTTTGATCAGAGTGACAGCCTTTACCGTCTGAAAAGAGCTGGCCGGAATATGCTGGTTAGACACAGGACTGTACTCTGCGCGCAGCAGGCCGCATGTTTCACGTGCAAAGCAGACTGTAAGTGGGTCACACGGCCAGAGACCTGGTGCGACGCTGCCCTGTGACCAGAGAACACCTTCTTCAGTACTGGACCCAGTAGGGTGCCCTCCGGAGCGCTGTGTGGTCAGACCAGGCGGCCCTGAGAAGGACACCGTATGGTGAACGGAGAGATCTACTGAGAATCATTACCGTGATGAAGACAACTGGACATCTTTTCGTTTGAATATGAAATGCACAGTGCTGACATCATATGTTGGTATCCAGTTGTATATCATCATTATCACAACAGGTTGTTCTGTGAGCGATTTGGGAATGAAGAGTGTTGCCAAAGGAAGCCGCCACTCCCTCGGGAACATTGGAGTTGTGCTATTAATCATATCTCACTTTTAGGTGTTTCAGTGTGGTAACTCTTTGCACTGCGCTGTCTGTCTGTCTGTTCGTATACTCATTTCTCTCTGTTGCTGAGAGTCTATATTTCTATATACCTTTTTTTCTGCTGCTGATGACGGTTGTGATTTATTGATTTGTTTTGTTGTGTTGGTGTGTTGTTTTCTGATTTGACAGCCAGCCCCCTGACTGACCAATGGTCCGACAAACGTCCTGTCAACAGGCTCTGTCTGTCAGTCAGGGTTTCTTACCGTCATGATGACAGCGTTAGGTTGCATGCAGTCATGAATACTCTGGCGCCAGGGGAGGCAGAGTTTATCAGAATCACTTCAACTTAATTAAAATATCCTTTACGCTTTTGATTGTGTACATGTATGTGAAACATTGTAGGTATAAACCGACAATGTTTTATTGTGCTATTTTAGTTCTTCACCCGAAGGAATGAGAGGAGGAATGAAAGAATTTTGACTGAATTTAAGGCAAATGGGTGCAGTGAGTGCTTTGCTTCTATGATTTACATACTGATCGTGAAAAAGTGCTCGTTAGCTGCTGAAAATTGAATTTGCCTCTGGCTTATACAATATTTAACATGCTTGTTGGTTTTGACAAGAGAAAATTGAAAGCACTTCTTGGGTGTAGACTAAAGAATATATTTCTTGGCTGTGGAATACTGAAAATGTGTACTGACTGTAGAAAATTGAACATGCTTTTTTTTTTACACCAATAATTGCACTTCTTGGTTTTCAAAAATCGAAAGTCCATCTTGGGTATAAAAAAAGAAAATGATTGGTAAGATGAAGATTGGTCGTGGGTATTGTAACAGTTTTTCGGTTGTAGAAATTTGAAAATTATTGTGGGTATATCAAAATGGTTGGTTTTTCATGGGGAAAAATGTTATCGTTTGTGAGTGTCTAAAAACACTCATTGGAATAGAAAGTGTGAAATTCTCTTTGATTGCACAAAAATGCTATGTTGGTTGCTGAAAAGTGATATTGTTTGTTGAATATATAGAACTGAAAATAGTCGGTCATAGCTGAGGGTGCATCTTAATGGCACAAAATGCATGGCCATGTTGATGTATGTACAGACAGGTGTGTTGATGTTGTCATGTGACTGGGCAGGTCCAGAAACTGTTTCATGACTGGGCTGTACCCCTACCACACAGGACTTCAGGTCAGTCACCGTCATCTTCAACTCTGATTTCCCATGTGTTGAAGTGTTTGTGAAATGCCTGTGCTGTCAATCAATATGCTATCAAATGTATGTCTGTTTACCAATTCTGTCTGTCTATCTGTCTATCTGTCTCTGTCTCTGTCTGTCTCGGTCTCTGTCTGTCTGTCTGTCTGTCTGTCTGTCTGTCTCTCTCTCTCTCTCTCTCTCTCTCTGCCTTTACCCCTTCTTTCAGTCTCTGGCTGTCTATCTGTCTGTCTGTGTCCGTCTGTCTGTTTGTCTGTCGGTCGGTCTGTCCGTCCTCTCTCTGTCTATCTGTCTGTCTGTCTGTCTGTCTCGGTCTCGGTCTCGGTCTCTCTGTCTCTGTCTCTGTCTCTGTCTCTCTCTCTCTCTCTCTCTCTCTCTCTCTCTCTCTCTCTCTCTCTCTCTCTCTATGACAACTACTTCTATATGACGGCACTAAGATAGACGAAAAGTGCTGACAACGACTTTTATGTGACGACAATGAGACAGACGAAAAGTTATGACAACGACTGCTATATGATGACAATAAGACAGATGAAAAGTTATGACAACGACGGCTATATGATGACATGAGACAGACGAAAAGTTATGACAACGACTGCTATATGATGACAATAAGACAGATGAAAAGTTATGACAACGACTGCTATATGATGACAATAAAACAGATGAAAAGTTTATGACAACGACGGCTATATGATGACAATGAGACAGACGAAAAGTTATGACAACGACAGCTATATGATGACAATAAGACAGATGAAAAGTGATGACAACGACTTCTATATGACGACAATAAGACAGACGAAAAGTTATGACAACGACTTCTCCGTGACGACGACAATAAGACAGACGAAACGTTATGACAACGACTGCTACATGATGACAATAAAACAGATGAAAAGTTATGACAACGACTGCTATATGATGACAATGTGACAGATGAAAGGTGAAGACAACGACTGCTATATGATGACAATAAGACAGACGAAAATTGATGACTTCGATGGCACTGGTCTGACGAAAAAGATGAAAGAAAAGTAATGACGACGACGATAACAACATGACGTCGATAAGACAGACGAAAAGTGATTATAAACACGACGACTGCAACGACATATCAACGATAAGGCAGATCCTTCCTGCCTTCCTTCCTTCTCCTCCTTTCCTTTCTTCCTCCCTACCTTTCTCTTCTTTTCTTCCTTCCTTCCTCTCTTCCTTCCTCTCTTCCTTCCTTCCGTCCTCCTTCTCTTCCTTCCTTCCTTCCTTCCTTCCTCTCTTCCTCCCTTCCTTCCTTCCTCGCTCCTCCCTCCCTTCCTCCTCTCTCCCCCTTCCCATCCTCCTTCCCCCCTCTCCTTCCCTTCCTCTCCCCCTTCCTTCCTTCCTTCCTCTCTTCCTCTTTCCTTCCTTCCTTCCTTCCTCTTTTCCTTCCTTCCTTCCTTCCCTTCCTTCTTTCCTTCCTTCCTCCCTCCTTTCCTCATTCCTTCCTTCCTTCCACTCTTCTTTCCTTTCTTCTTCCTCTCTTCTTTTCTTCCCCCTTTCTTCCTTCCTTCCTTCCTCTCTTCCCTCCGTCCTCTCTTCCTTTTCCCGTTCCCTCCTCTAATCCTGCTTTTTTTTTCCTCCCTTCCATCCTTCCTTTCTTCCTGCCTTTCTTTCTTCTTTCCCTTTTTCTTTTTTTTTTTTTTTTTCTTTTTGTCTTTCCGAGGCTTCTTTCTTCTGTTTTCTTCTCTCCCGTTTTTCTTCTTCTTTTTTTTTGTTGATTAAACGTTTCGTTTTTTTTTTTTTTTTATTCCTGCTTTACGTGTTACTTATAAGAGATTTGTTCCCAGAGACATTTTATGTGTTTGCGCACCTATAGCTATATCTGTCATATTATTTCTTCGTTTTATGTGTGCAGCACGAAGTTATTCCCTACCCTACCCTTCCGAAGTTTGTGCCCTCAAACATCACCATGCTTCCCCAGCTGCTTAAATCTGTCGGTTATAAGACGCACATCGTCGGAAAGTACGCACCTTTACCGTTCCGTCCTCTTGTGTCGTATTCTAGTGTACCCTTTATTCATTTTTATATATTTCAGAGTTATTGTTGGATTAGCCTACCAGTTTGATAAGTTTTTGCTCATGTACTCAATGCAAAAGGTCCATAATTGATGTCTTTTATACTTCGTGTATTATTCCTTTATATCCTTGTCCATGTGCAGTCTTTACTGTATCTGAATGCTCTCTCTCTCTCTCTCTCTCTCTGTCTGTCTGTCTGTCTACCTCTGTGTGTGTGTGTGTGTGTGTGTGTGTGTGTGTGTGTGTGTGTGTGTGTGTGAGAGAGAGAGAGAGAGAGAGAGAGAGTTTAAACTAATTTGAATGACCATGATATTATTCCTTACAGCCGTGCCGACCACAGGAATGGAGGGAGCGGTGGATATCAGTTATCTATACCATCACTTATCAAAATTGTCATCCTTTCATAAAAAAAAAAAAAAAGAAGAGATCCCTCTTCATTCCTGTCTTGATTGTGTAAGCGGCTGGGAGCAAGCGAGCATATAGATAATAGAAAGAGCCCAGTCACATAGCGGGGGTTGGGAAGTGAGGGGGGGGGGGGGGGGGGGGGGGGGGGGGGGGGGGGGGGAAACTATTGAACTATTGCATGTTAAAGAAGCCCAGGGAACAACGGCTGCTATCAGCTATGCCGTAAGGGCCCGTCGTAGATGAGTGCGCGGAATGTGGTTGTGTCAGGTCGTGGGATACACCATGGTTCGCCCAGTCACGTTTCGCCAGTCTAACATCCTCATGGATTGTTACAATTCGATATCTTGCCGAAGGTATGAACATGTCATGCGTGATTAGCTAGTTCTTCGCTTGCGAAGATCAGTGGGAAGTTCCCGCCAGGGATGGGCGGTACGCCCTTTGATGACTGATTAGTCCAATTCGTGATCTACAGGATCTGTGGCGTTGTGGGCAGGTGTAGATCTGGCCTGCGTTGTTGGGCTGTGGACCTGGGTCTTCCCTTCTCCTTCTGTTCTCCTGGATGTTCTGACGTCTGGTTTCCTCGAGGTGTTGAGTTCCCCTGAGCGTTGAACTCTCCAGCTACCTCTATCTAATGCTGACTGCTTCGAAGTCTTGGGATTGATGTCCGCTTGGGGATAGTTGCTTCTTCAGTTGGTCCTTGAATCTTTTCTGTAGTGCGCCTGTATTGCGTTTGCCTTGGACCACCTCCCCATAGAATACTGCTTTTTGCATGCGAGTGTCACGCATCCGGGTGATGTGCGCTGCCCGGCGAAGTTGTTTTAGCATGAACATTTACTCGATCTTTGCAGTTGAGCTCTTTCTGGAACCTCTGTGTTCGTTACGTAGTCCTTCCACATGATGCCCATGATGGACCGGAGGCATCTCTGATGGACTGTTCCAGCTGCTTTATTTGTTTCCGGTACGGCGCCCATGCCTCTGATCCGTACAGCAGATCCGTGCAGCAGTGTGGACAGTACAGCAGCTCGGTAGACTGGCATCTTTGTGGAGAGTCTCAAGGAGTGATTTTTCCATATTCTGTTCTGGAGGCGGCCAAATGCACTGCTTGCCTTTGAGAGGCGGTTGTCCACATCTTTGGTCACCGTAGCGTCGTTCGATATGACGCTGCCCAGGTAGGTGAAATGCTCTACCATGTTAAGGGGATGGCCATCAATGCTTACGTGGGGGAGCAGTGTACACCTTCCCTGGTGCTTCTTGGTGGAGGACTTCAGTTTTCTTAAGACTGGCAGTCAGACCGAATGCCTTGGCTGCCTGTGAAAAACGGTGTACGATGACCTGCAGAGCTTCTTCTGTGTGTGCCAGGAGGGCGCAGTCATCTGCAAAGAGCAGATCCAGGATAGCTTCTGAGGTTTTCGTGTGGCCATAAAACCTTCGTAAATTGAATGCGCTGCCGTCGGTCCTAAATCTGATATAAATCCCCTCGTCTAAATCCTCCTTTGCTTCTCTCAAAATCATCATGCTGAAGAAGATCGTGAAGAGTGTAGGGGCTAATACGCAGCCTTGCTTCACTCCATTGCTGAATGGAAATTCTACAGAGTAATCACCAGTGCACTTGATTTTACCTATCTGTCCTTTGTGGAGTTGTAGGATTGCAAGGAACTTTGGGGGGCATCCTAGTTTGGTCATTATTTTCCCAAGGCCATCTCTGTTGACTGTGTCGAAGGCTTTCGTGAGGTCTATGAATGCTGCATATATGTTCATATTCTGTTCTCTGCACTTCTCTTGGACCTGTCTCAGCACGAAGATCATGTCAGCTGTTCCTCTATTTGCTCTGAAGCCGCACTGGCTCTCGGGAGGTTTTACTTCAGCATGGATGGAATGAGCCTGTCCAGAAGAACCCGGGCGAGGATCTTGCCGGCAATGGAGAGCAGTATGACGCCTCTGTAGTTGGAGCAGTCTGATTTGGAACCCTTATTCTTATAGAGGGAGACAATCACGGCATCCCGCATGTCCTGTGGCACTACTCCTTCATTCCAGCACGATGTGAATAACTCCTCAAGCTTCTGAATGAGGATGTCTCCTCCATGCTTATATACCTCTGCTGGGATACCGTCGATGGCCTGGTGCTTTGTGACACTTCAGCTTCTTTATTGCTGCCTTGATTTCTTCATGTGTGGAGGGGCGTTGTCCAAGTCCATCTTTACCTCTTCCTGAGGTATGTTGTCTGCAGACGTCGCTTCCACAGTCTCTCTTCCCCGAACAGGGTTCCATAATGTTCGGTCCATCGGTATAGTAAAGCTTGCCTGTCAACAAGTAGGCTTGTGCCATCCGAAGAACGCAGTGGTGCCTGCAGTTGGTAGCTTGGACCATATATTGCGCGAAACGATTCATAGAAGGCCATAGAATTTCCCTGATCAGCATACATCTGTGTGCGTTCCGCCAATGCTATCCACCATGAATTTTCCATGACTCTCAATTTTGCTTGCAGTTTGCTGCAAGCTGTTCTGTAAGCCATTTTGGTCTTCTGGTCATCAGGAGAGCTGACCATATTGCCATGGCATGACCTCTTTTCCTCGAGGAGTTCTTGTATCTCCACGTCATGTACATCAATCAAGTCCTGATTTTTCTGTGTTGAGATGCCAGATACTTTTTCTGTGGCTTCCTGAAGGATGGTTTTAACTTCCTTCCGTTGGTCGAGAGGTGCATTTACTGGGGCGGTGGTGTTTCTCAGCCTTTCGTTTACTTCCCTCAGGAATTCCTCCTCCAACATTGACAGCTTGTCATGTGTAACCTTTCACCGAATTACCTACAGTTCATTTCATGAGGGAAAATGGAAATACATGATAGGAATCTGTCTACCTACCTACCTGCCTACCTATCTACCTTCCTACCTACCTACCTACCTACCTACCGACCATATACCGTGTGTGTGTGTGTGTGTGCGCGCGCGCGTGCGCGGGCGTGTGTGTGTGTGTGTGTGTGTGTGTGTGTGTGTGTGTGTGTGTGTGTGTGTGTGTGTGTGTGCGCCTGCATGTGTTTGTGTATATGTATGCGAGCGCGCGCGCGCGCGCGCGCGTGTGTGTGTGTGTGTGTGTGTGTCTCAGATGGCATCTGGGTTTCTGCAACTGGAAGTACACGCCTACCTACAGGGGCTTCGACACCTTCTTTGGCTATTACAACGGGGCTGAGGATTATTACACGCATAGAAGAGGTACAGCGTTGTGTAATGTGTGTGTGTGTGTGTGTGTGTGTGTGTGTGTGTGTGTGTGTGTGTGTGTGTGTGTGTGTTCTGTTGCTTTAACAACGAACGTCATCAGGTGGCCAACATAAAGATAAAAGGACAGAGATGTGTTGATAAACTCCAGTGCCAGGAAGGCAATGCACACACACACACACACACACACACACACACACACACACACAACAAAAAATCACAAAATGGTCACTGAAAAGGCAAATGGTCAACTTCTTTTTTTTCATTTTGGGAGAATCAGTTTTCAGTCTGTCCGTGTGTATAGACAGGAGATTTTTTTTTTTCATGGTGTACAGTAAGAAGCAAAATATCGGACAGGCGTGTTTTGGTGGAACATGCGTAGCCTGCATCTTTTAAAAGTACATGAGGTGTTGGTGATTGTCTCCCTTTTGTGGTTCTCCAGCAAATAAGCGAGTTAGCTTTTGCTTCTATGTTGAAACAGTTCTGTGACCACAACTCCAGACTGCTGCTGATTGTGGTACCCATTTATCCACCACACATATAATTGGTTTCCTGGGGGCCTGTGTCTGTCTGTGGTGCTGGTAAATTGGATTAATGTCGTTGCAGGTACGTGGTGGCGTTTCAATCCATGTAGGTGGAGGAGGGGAGCAGGTGGCAGCGGGAGGGTGGGCAGCGATCAGTGGCCCTCAGCAGGGGTCTTACAGTCCTCTGCTTAAGTCACAACAGGGCGTTACGGAACTTGGCTGAAGTGAGTCAGCGATAGTGCAGAGTTTCCATTGATGGGTGGTCTCCTAAACACCTGACTGATGATTAGTTCGCAATGTATGTATGGTAAGGCATTTGTATTGCGACAGGACTGTATGTGGTTGTATATTAGGGAGACTGGAATAGTATGAGTTGTCAAATGACTGTACTAAGTTAATGAATTGATTGACAGTTCTCCCTCCCCGTCTCTCTCTCTCTCTCTCTCTCTCTCTCCTCTCTCTCTCTCTCTGTGTGTGTGTGTGTGTGTGTGTGTGTGTGTGTGTGTGTGTGTGTGTGTGTGTGTGTGTGTGTGTGTTCACAGATGACGGTTTCGATTTCCGCTTCAATACGTCTGTGTATCATGGTGGAGACGGCGAGTATTCTGCTGTGAGTATCTCTCTCTCTCTCTCTCTCTCTCTCTCTCTCTCTCTCTCTCTCTCTCTCTCTCTCTCTCTCTCTCTCTCTGTCGGAGTGGCTCTCTCTTGCTGTTGAGTGGTGGTAATCAGCAAGAAGTTAGTTCAAAAGTGGATGCAGGTTTTCACGAAAATCGCTTTCAGTATGCCAGTTGTTGGACTGCCATCTCGTTTGGAGAACGCCTTGAACTCAGTTCTTAAGAAAATAATGTGTTTGTCGTCGTTTAAAATCGAAGGTGGAGAAGACCAACTTGCAGTGGTGCTTCGATTGAAGACAGCGTGCCAACCACGAGTGACACAGAGTGATACTGTCGTGTGCAGAAGAAAATGCCCATTGCAAGTTATCAGTGACAGGAGGAGAGCCGAGACGTACAGAGCTTTGAAAGAGGAGAAGAAGGCAATGATTCTACATCCCCGCTTGGTCTTTTTCTACCAACACCCCGCAGGTTATTTCACAACACAGAAAACTCGACTGCTTTTGATACATTCCCTGGAAATGCTGCCAGTGACGGTCCTGAACATGTGGGGGCGGCACGATCCGCCGACCACTTTCACGACACCGAGTGACTGAGTGAAACTGATGTAGTCCGGAGGTTGGGGCTGGCAAAAACGAACTTATAACTGCGTATTGTGATTGATTACCCCCCTTGATCCAGTCCACAGCACTGACAGACCACAAAGAGGATATTATGACACTATCAGACACATAAACAACTTGTGTAATAGAAACAGGGACAGTCTCAAAATTCCAGTGAATTATTCAAAACAAGCTTCCGGCTTGTTGAGTGAGACATGCAGGGAAATACTAAGCTGTGTACAAGAAACATTCAAAGAAGTGAACAGACTGCCACACAGCATCAGACAGGAAGATACTCCACAGCTGGTGAGGATGAAAATCCCGATTGACGACCCTGGGAACCACAACGCTCCCATCCGCGTCTATTGTGATGGCCCTGTGAAATCATTTGAAATTGAAAGAATGAAGGAAATAAAGAAAATGAGAGAACAATATTGACTGGATGACACAGGAAACGGCTGAATGAAACGCCGGCAGGCAGCTCTTCAGTCTGCGCTACCCGGGTAGGCAGCTCGCTGTGTACACGAGAGTGTGGAATTATCAGCGCCTGTCTATAGAACTTTTGGCAAGGTGCTTTAAAATGCTTTTTCTTCTTCTTCTTATTATTATTATGATTATTATTATTTCCGTGCGTCCCCGCTTGTGACCACATCGACAGTACGGTTTGTCATATCCAGTCAACACAATACCGCGATCTGGATCCCATGGGGTCAAGACCTTGTCTATAATTATCGTATGAAATATTGTTCTTATTCATTTCTGTTTTGATATCCGCCATCCCCCCCCCCCCCCCCCCCCCCCCCCCCCCTTACACCATATTGTGTCAATGAGCCAAAAACCTGACATAATTCGTATTCGTATTCTCTCTGTCCGTTTCTTCGTTTCTCTCCTCCTCTCCGATAATGGCTCATGAAACGAGTGTTGATTGGTGTGTCATAGATTCATTGCCTAATGTACATCTGTCACATGAAATACAAAGCACCCTGAACCACATCAACAGGTGGTTGGGTTTTGAAACATGACAGCTTTCATTTCGAAGTTGTGAGCCTGTGTTATGATGTAACCTGATGACGATGCTCTTGTAACACGCAATGTTTCAGATGCTGTTGGCGGCACGAGCGGAACAGATCATCCGTACCCATGACCAGAAGAAACCGCTGTTCCTTTACCTGCCTTTCCAGTCCGTGCACGCGCCTCGACAGGTAAGCTATTTTTAGAATGTGGTTGTATTTATTATATGATATATTATATTATATTATATTATATTATTATTATATCATATCATATATATCATATTATATATTATATCATGTAATCAAATGTTAAATTATAGTTCCTTTGTTTGTTTGTTGCTTGTTTTAATGGGCGCTGGGTATCATTGTTTTGTTTTTCTGTTGTTGTTTTGTTCGTTTTTACAGAGACCAAGGGGGAAAAAAGTCACCCCTTGACCAATACTGTCAGTTCTTGGTTTGTTTGTTCTTTTTTGCTTTGTTTTTTTTTTTTTTGGTTCAAGAAGAAGAAGAAGAAGAGAAGAAGAAGAATATGATGATGATGATGAGGCCGTGTTTAAATCTGGCTCGGGGCCAACCGAGCATGGGATAGCACGGCATAACCCGCTTGCGTTTACATGGATAGAATAGACACAGCAGATGGAACCAGAGACTGCAGGCTTCATCCCATATGTTATCTCTGTCAGTCTAGGTATTAGCTTCCAGACGTAAGGACATAGTGGCTGTCAGACTGAGAACATGGGTGTTACAAAGGCGGGGCGAAGATGATAACGGCTTTGATCACTGATGCAGCAAAGTGTGAGAAAAAAAAAATTTTTTTTTTTTTCTTTTAGAATTGAACTTTTGTGCGCAGGTAGTAGACTTGGCGTCATCGTCTCAGCTATATATGATTCATCGAAGCATGCACTTTATTCTACGCCATGCTCATCGGCAAGGATATTTCCAATGTACGCAAATACGAAACGATTTCTTGAGCATGAGTCTGGCTTCTTGTGAATCGTCTCATCTACCCACACGTGAATTCAGTAGAGCCTTGTTTCGTCTTCTGTCCGGAAACTCGTGGCTGTTCTTGTCATTTTGTCATATAAACCCCAGATGACACGAGGGAATAGGATGTGGCCACGTGTGGCCCGCCTTTGGCTCACCTCGGAAGCAGGCCCATGGCGCGGCATGGCACGGCACGGAAAAAGTCAACGTAAACAGCAGGTGCTCGGGCCACGGGCCGGCCAGGCTTGGTTGAAAAGCGACAGTGCAAAGGGCTTCGATGATGATGACTATAGTCACATCAAGATGGTGGAGTAAAGAATGATGTTAATCATAATGTCATCGGCGATGATGATGGACAACGATGAGAATCACTTGACAGCGATAATAATGCTAATCGTAATATCAGAAGTATTGACAGACTGCTTTTCATTCTTGTTATCGAGGTATTTGTCCCTCTCCTCATGCGCCCTAGAGGTTAGAAGAGCTGTGAGCTGAATTCTTTCTCCTTTTCCACAGGTACCCAAGAGGTTAGAAGAACTGTCAGCTGAATTGTTTGTCCTTCTCCACAGGTACTCTAGAGGTTTGAAGACCTGTCAGCTGAATTGTTTGTCCTTCTCCACAGGTACCAAAGAGGTTAGAAGAACTGTCAGCTGAATCGTTTCTCCTTCTCCACAGGTACCCAAGAGGTTTGAAGACCTGTAAACTGACGTATTTCTCCTCCTCCTTCACAGGGTGCCCAAGAGGTTTGAAGACCTGTACTCTCACATTCAGACCAAAGACAGGAGGATTTACTGCGGTAAGCTCGAGACACAAATCTACAGTTGTACATAGTGTATACGTCAGTGCTTGGTTATGCGTTTGTACATGCGTGCGTACGTGTGTGCAGTGTACGTTTCGTCAGTACAACCTTGAGTTAATCTGACAATAAACTGGTTTCAGTCAGTACGTGAGTGCGTATCATAATTTGTTGCAAATACTCTCGAAAATTCAGTTGGCAGCTGGTGTAATTTTTTAAAACTGACTGTGAGAGAGTGATTTCATGATATTTTTTGTATAGCAAGACAGACAGACAAGATAGGTAGACAGATAGATAGATAGACAGACAGACACAGACATATAGATAGATAGACAGATAGATTTTGAGAGAGAGAGAGAGAGAGAGAGAGAGAGAGAGAGAGAGACCTGCCATAGAACGCCCGACCACCTATGAGGTTCAGGTTCAGATCCTGGCAGTGAAAACTGTTTCTGACAGCAAAAGGGCACTTAGGACTCATGACCTAGATGCGGCCCTGTCCTCTTAGAGTGCAAGGAGTTCAGGGCCGAAACACTTGTCTGAGGGGAGATTTCTTTTCTGTAGTCCTGCTGTCAAGCTGACATTTAGTGTTTCTTCATT
>JADBJO010001292.1:422500-427500 GCA_016801955.1 Conus betulinus
CTGTCTGTCTGTCTGTCTCTCTCTCTCTCTCTCTCTCTCTCTCTCTCTGTCGGGGGAGTGTTGTGGTACACGAAGTGGAGAGGTTGTGTTTCATGTGCTCTCTCTCTCTCTCCGTCGTTTTGCGTTGGTTAAAGGAAGAACTGTCACCTGTGGGTTGTCAGCGAACTGTGTTAGCCACCATGCCTTCAGATGCCCTCGAGTTTAGGCCGGTATGTGGAGTATGTGCTGAGTATTCGCTGCTGTGTACGCATCCTTCATGTCGATGCGAGCGAAATTCAAAGCCGCCAAGAGAGTGTCCATGTTTAAAGTTGAGGACACGGACAGACGTGTGTAACCCTTGACTGTTATTCTCTTTACTTGTCTACGGAAATTTGTTACGGCGTTGTGGATGTGGAGCTGAACCCTGGCCTGGCACGAAGGACAGCCTGCGCCAGTCCCGTCTTGGCAGTGGAGGATCTACTCGACGAGACAGTGTCTGTGGTCAGGGATCTGCCCCCGTGGCGTCAGCACTTCCGGACCCCTCCATGAAGGATGTCATGGCTTCCCTGAACAAGGTGATGGGCTCATTGAACGGACTGAACTGTAAGTTCGATCACATGTGTGTGAAATGAAAGACATGAAAGACATGTGTGGCTCCTTACAGGGAGACGTTTCGAGTTTGATAAAAGAAATTTCAGACCTCAAGCAAGAAAATTCAAGATTAAAGTGTGAAAATGATAAACTGAGTGCGAAAGTGGGAATCTTTGGATAAGAAAGTTGATGATTATGAGGGTAGATCAAAAAGAAATAACTTAATCATTCATGGTTTTCCCCGGAAGAAGAACGAGAGCTGGCAAGACTGTGAGGATGTGGTGAAGGACATGATAACTGATGAACTTGAGTTAACTGATGATATTGTGTTTGATAGGGTCCATCGCCGTAACTCAAAGCCAGACTCTCCCATTAACAATAACAATAATGGTTTATTCAGTTTTTGCAGGCCCTCTGGCCCATATGAACATGTGACCTGAATTGCACAATAATTAGCATTATAGGTGAGTTGAAAGAGTATAATGACAAAGAAACAAGAAAATACACAGCAAAATTTATAAGCAACACAAGTAAACATTTACCTTTCCTCCCCCATTCTCCCATTGTTGCCCATTGTACCTCTTTCAAGGATAAGGACAAGATTTTGCATACTAAACGGAAACTGAAGGGAAGCAGCATCTTTATTGGGGAAGACTTTTCTCTGAAAGTAAGGGAAATCCGGAAAAAGCTTCTCACTCATTTAAAGTCTGCAAGGTCAAAGGACAAAAAGGCATATATGGCATGTGACCACCTCGTCACTGATGGCAAAAAGATATGGGCTGGATTCTGGGTGATAATCTCGTTCACCTTGGATAGCGGTGTGGCCCGCCCCAAACCGACAATATCCCAGTCACAAAATTTGACAGGTTTACGATATAAGCTGACACCGGTCACCAAGTGTGTTTCTGTTTCACGAGGGGTCACGCCGAACAATGTTGTCAACTGTGTTGGTGTGCAAGAAACGTGTGATACAAATCCCGTGCATGATGTCAGTGCAGGCGATTTGTGCACGGATTTTCCCACCCATCAGGATGAATGTGTTTATAGTGTTGTTGATGTGCTGTGTGCGAAAGACGGGAAGTTTGAGATCAGCGATCACTCTGTCAACCAACCGCATGTTGATGTTCGTCCTCCCTGCAGTGATGACGCTGGGGGTGAAACGTGTATGAATGTTGCACGGGAAGAATGTGGGAGAGAATGTAGAGTGGACGGGGTGATGATGAAAGAAACTGGTGGCAAGGGTAAATGTCTGAACGTGTCTGAAATAAACAACGGTGATGATTGTGAGAATGTGAATGTTATAGACATCAATGGCAACTGTAAGAATAAAACTGATTGTTTTACTCATCCTGCAAGTCAGAATGTTAGTGACTGTAATAATTATATAAGTAAAAGCAGCAGAGCGGTGAAGATAGAAATTGTAATAACAAAGATGGTGACTATGTGAATGTGGATAGAAAAGATAAAAACAGCCGTGTAAATGACTCCTTAAAGTCGTTTGGGACGAACGAACAAAAACCCAATTTTACGAAAGGGTCAGGAGAAGAGAAAGATGATGGTATGGATTAACAACCTGAGAGCAGTTCCTGTTCTGGTCGGAGTGTGGGAATGTGTATGGTTTTGTAAAAAAACATATCTTTTCTTCACTGGAATATATGTGGATTGTCTAATAAATTAAAAGATAGATGTTTTATTCAATTTGTTTCCTCGTTTGATGTGTTTATTTAGTGGAGACGTTTACAGATTAATTTGAATCGACTATTTTCAAAAATCATAATCTCTACGTAAAGTCAGTAGTTAAGCTTACAAAACATGGAAGATGCTCAGGGGGGGATAATTTGCTTGGTACATAAGAGCTTAGTTCCTTATGTGCGTCGTCTTGATTGTGAGAATCCTTATTTGATTTTATTTTTGCTCTATAAAGAATTTTTCGGTCTTGGAAAAACAACCTTACTGGCTTGTACATAACATTCCACCTGAAAATTCACCATATTACTCTGTAAATAATTTTGACAATGGCATTGACTTGCTAGAAGACTGTATTGTGAACAAAGTGATGTCTTTAGGTGATGTTGATTTATTCCTCTGTGGTGATACTAATGCGAGGACATCTAACCTGTCCCCGGAAATTATTAGTGAGCGTGATCTACACGTCTGTCACAACAATAACAAAAGTCACAAAATGGCGAGATCTTCCCAAGATGAAGTACTCAACTCGTACGGAAAGAAAATGTTGAACATGTGTTCTGTATTAGGATTATGTATTCTAAACGGTGTATGTAATGACGACCCTGAGGGTCGTTTCACATACATTTCTAACACAGGTAACAGTGTAAACGATTATTTCCTAGCATCTGTAGATCTTCTTCAATTACTAAGTAACGAGTTAACTTTGAGAGTACTAGAAAGATTTGAATCTGATCACCTGCCCCATGTATTGTACATAAATGCCCCGAGTGAAAAGATGTATTCCAACATGAAATGCGTGTTCAAAATAAGGAACAAATATGTAAACAAGATTATTTTATTAGCATCTGCAAGATCTTCTTCAATTACTAAGTAACGAGTTAACTTTGAGAGTACTAGAAAGATTTGAATCTGATCACCTGCCCCATGTATTGTACATAAAGCCCCCGAGTGAAAAGATGTATTCCAACATGAATATGCGTGTTCAAAATAAGGAATTTATTGTCAATATTGTTGGAACCAGATTACACTCGGCAGTTTATTTTTTCCATGCAATCAGAAGATGTACAGAACCAGATATTAGCGGCTGAAGATCTGATTCATGTGGATGTCAACAAGGCAATAGATCAATTCAATAAAATTGTTAAAGATCAAGCTGAAGGTATGGCGAAAAGAATACAAGTAAACAAAAATATTACTCAACATAACTGGTATGACCAGGAATGTAACTATGTAAATGTAAAAATGCGTAGACTATTCAGAAAATTTTGTAAAACGTTACATGAAGAAGATGGAATTGAGTTTTGTATTGCAAAGCGTGAATATAGAATTTAAACAAAAGGAAAAGAAGGAATATAATGATAGCTTACTAAATGAACTCGTGAATTCCATTCGGAGTCAGAAATCTTTTTGGGAACGTGTTCATAAAATATCTAGAAAGATATCACAACCTTCAAATGATATTCCTATGCATGAATGTATATCAACATTTCAGACGTTTGCTAGAAAAAAAAGACGATGATGAGAGTGTCATTGTGGAGGAAATGTTAACAGATGAGGACGGAGAGGAAGTTTGTCTGCTTGACAGACCAAAATCTAAGGAAGAGATATTACTTGCTGTACGAAAATTGAAAAATGGTAACCCTGCTGGACCAGATGGTATGATTGGTGAGTTTTTCAAGAATTCTGGAGAATGTAGCCTCAACTTTTTAGTAAAGCTATTTAATATTGTGTTTGATTCTGGAATATATCCTGATGGCTGGAAAGAATCTATAGTTCTGCCTTTATTTCAAAGCGGAGAAGTCAATGATGTGAACAATTACAGGGGTATCTCCTTGAGTATATTTGTAGTAAATTGTATAATTCTATTATTAATTGTAGATTGGGTGAATGGGTACGCATGAATGGTATAACTGGGGAACATCAAGCTGGGTTTTAAACAGTTACTCAACAATTGATCATACATTCACGCTACTAGCTGCCGTGCAAAAACAGTTTGTAAATAATCAGAAGTTGTGTGTTGTCTTTGTTGACTTTGCAAAGGCTTTTGATTCAATCTCTTGTAACTCTTATGGCTTATTTTAATTTTTTTTTAAATGGAGTTAAAGGTAAAGTATTTCGTTGCGTAAAAAGTATGTATTGTGAAGTAAAAAAAGCAAGAATATGATCAGGAGCAAAATTATCTGATTCTGTTATGTGTTCTTATGGTGTTAAACAGGGTGATGTTTCTAGCCCCGTGTTTTTTTTTTTTCGTTGTTTATAAACGAGCTAGCCCTGGAAATTATAGAAAATGGTAGGCATGGAGTAACTTTTGATGTATAGAATTGTTTATTTTGCTGTTTGCTGATGATATTGTATTCTTGTCCACGACGGTAATTGGTCTACAACGTCAACTTAATTCTTTATACTCTGCAGCCAAAGGACTTGAATCACAGGTTAACATGAAGACGACTAACATTATTGTATTTCGTAAGGGTGGATACTTGGCAAAAGTTGAGAGATGGACCTATGGGAACGAGAGCGTCGTTGTAATTAATGAATATAAATATCTAGGAATATACTTTACAACTAAACTCTGTTTTAATTATGCCTTTCAGGATATTGCAAACAGAGCAAAGAGAGCAATTGTAGTTATTCTTCATATTTTGTACAAATTGGACTGTAATTCATTTAGTATTTTTACGAAGCTGTTTGACGCACAAGTTCAACCAATTTTGGAGTATGGAGCTGCAATCTGGGCTTTC
>JADBJO010001292.1:432500-442500 GCA_016801955.1 Conus betulinus
TCAGAGTTATTGGTGCTCTTAACAGTGATCAGAGTTATTTGGTGCTCTTAACAGTGATCAGAGTTATTTGGTGCTCTTAACAGTGATGAGAGTTATTTGGTGCTCTTAACAGTGATGAGTTATTTGGAGCTCTAACAGCGGTCAGAGTTATTTGGTGCTCTTAACAGTGATCAGAGTTATTTTGGTGCTCTTAACAGTGATCAGAGTTATTTGGTGCTCTTAACAGTGATCAGAGTTATTTGGTGCTCTTAACAGTGATCAGTTATTTGGTGCTCAGTGATCAGAGTTATTTGGTGCTCTTAACAGTGATCAGAGTTATTTGGTGCTCTTAACAGTGATCAGAGTTATTTGGTGCTCTTAACAGTGATCAGTTTATTTGGTGCTCTAACAGTGATCAGAGTTATTTGGTGCTCTTAACAGTGGTCAGAGTTATTTGGTGCTCTTAACAGTGATCAGTTATTTGGTGCTGTAACAGTGATCAGAGTTATTTGGTGCTCTTAACAGTGATCAGAGTTATTTGGAGCTCTTAACAGTGATCAGAGTTAATGGTGCTCTTAACAGTGATCAGTTATTTGTGCTCTAACAGTGATCAGAGTTATTTGGTGCTCTTAACAGTGATCAGAGTAATTTGAAGTTCTTAACAGTGATCAGAGTTATTCGGGGACGCATGAAAATACCAGCTAATTGTGGCTTGCAGCAATTCAGACGCTGGTTTCACTTTGTTGTTGCGTGTCTGTTCTTTGGCTGCTGTGTAGCGCTGAATTTTAATGACATTATGTTGTATTACATCGCACTATGCTGTGTTGTATTTCATTCTAGTGTATCATGCTGTATCATTTTGTGTTACGTCGCCTCAGGATGGGGGATTACAAGCTGATCAAAGGAGGGGCAGGCAAGTACAACGGGTGGTACCCCCTCCTAAACTGGATGGCAGCTACCCCGAATACCCCGGGGATGAGGAGGGCAGGAAGATGCCCGAGTACATGCTGTTCAATGTCAAAGGTCAGATTTTTAAAACAGTGTGCACTTTGTCTCTCTCTGCCTTTGTTCATGTGTCTCCTGGCTGCCTGTCCGCTTCGTGTGTGCATGTATGTTGGTATAATCCATAGCGAAGTGGATAAAAAGCGTTGGTCTAACCGTCGGTGAGAGGGATAGAGGTAGGGTGGTTTAGTCCTAAGCGAATAGGTCAGTGCTTGTCCTCAGTGGAGAAGGAACAGAAGGAATAGGTCTTGTCCTCAGTGAAAGTGGGAAGAAGCGAGCAGTCGAGTTTTCAGCGAGAGAGTTGGACGGGGTTGTTCTAGTCCACAGTGAGATGGATAAAAAGGGATAAGTCTAGTGCTCTGTCAGAGGCAAGACCGGGATAGTGGCTGGCAGGAGGGACAGATTTTGTTTGAAACGGCACAAAGCTAAACCCTCGGAACAGTCGCTTGTTTATTATCAGACCTTTACCCATAGCTGAACACCGCTGATGTTTTCCTACCCCGTGATTCTAGCTAGCCAGCAAAATTTCTTCAGGAAATTTGCCCACAGTTGTCCCTGATTTCTCTCTCTCTCTCTCTCCCTCTCTGTTAGTCTGAATGAGTGATTTCTCTGTGTGTGTGTGTGTGTGTGTGTGTGTGTGTGTGTGTGTGTGTGTGTGTGTGTGTGTGTGTTAGTGTGAATGAGTGACTTCTTCTTTCTTTCTCTCTTTCTCTCTCTGTCTCTCTCTCTCTCTTAATGTGAATGATCTCTCTCTCTCTGTGAGTGCGAATGAGTGATCTCTCTCTCTCTCTCTCTGTGAGTGTGTGAGTGCGCGCGCACGACGGTGGTGGCGGAGGCATGGGGGTGATATTGTTATTTGTTTTTATTGTTGCTTTTGTACTATTTTCTATGGTAGTTGCCACAGTTCGGCTCACAAATAGCTGGGCATTTTATCGTTTGTCATGGGTTTTTGTTTGTTTTTCTTTTTTTTTTCTCCTCCAGGCCTGATCAGCTTTCTGGGTTACATGTCGGTCAGGCAACCGAAAAGTCTTGTCCATGAGACTCCCGTTCCCCCCCCCCCTCTGAGGCTCCGTTCACACACCCTCCCCCCTGCCCAACTCACACGTACACACACGCGCGCGCGCGCGCGCGCGCGCACACACACACCACCACACACACGCACATACACACACACACTCTCTCTCTCTCTCTTCCTCATTCTCTTCTCCCGTGTTCCCTGATTCGCCCAGCCCCCCTCTCCTCATCCCCTGAAACCTCCCCCCCCCCCCCCCTTCCTCCCATTTTTTCGTCTGCCTCTCACTCCCATGCCCTGAAACTCCCCCTCCCCCTTCCCTCCTATGTAGTTTAGTGTGTGGGTTATCCTGCCCCGCATCGTCGCGCTTTGAGCACAGTGAAATCTTATACCAGAAATATGTTTGTCTGCTTGTCCCTGTGTAAAACGATGAAATAACTCTTCGTTTGTTTGTTTTTTTGTTTCGTCCTTACGACGCTCTGCATCCTGTACTTTTCAGAGGACCCAACAGAGCATAACGACCTGGCGAAAGAGGAACCACAAACCTTACAGCGCCTCAAGGAGCGACTGGACTTCTGGATGAAGTCCCTGGTCCCCGCACAGAACCCTCCGAGTGACCCCAAGTCTAACCCCAAGAACTTCGGGGGCAATTGGAGCCCTGGGTGGTGCTAGGCAAAATGTGATGGAGGCTTTGTCTGTATCCATGGAAACTGGGCAAGGAATGCCTCTCGAAAGAAAGCAGTGGGACTGACTCACTATTGGGAACGATTATTGAACGTTCGTGTAGGAAAAGGTGTCACTTGTTCGAAAGTTTGGCTTATCCGAGTTTCACCAGGGCCATGATGGTACATGGCCTATTTTTTTTTTCATGAGCTCTCTCTTTTTCCATAGGGAATTAAAACTGTTTGTATTTCCACGTTTTTTAATGTTCTTTTGCATAGATAACAGCTCTCAGGGAAAAGAGTTCCTCCTAACAGAAAATCCTTTTATGTGGATATGTTTTAACTAAAACAAAAGTCCATAGTTTTATGTAAACATGATTTTAATGGATATCCTATTTAAATAATAAAGTACCCATGGATACTTTCAGCAAAGCAGACATTATGTATATAGAGCTGTATAAGTAGTGCTTTGTACTGACATGCATTTAGTTAGGAAAACATTCTCTATGGATCATTAGGTTTGCTTTCTCGATCTCTGGAAATATGTGTTATAAAAAACACATCCTGCAGGATCTTTTTGTGAGGAATTATTTTCCATAAATACATTTTGTAAGCAACGCGTTCTTCATAGTTTTTATAAGGAGTGCTTTTTCCGTAGACATTTGTTTTCATTGTGAATGCTCTTTTAAAGACTAAATATGTTTGATAAGGAATTCCTTTACCATAGATACATTTCATAAGGAATGCTTTTTTAAATAACATATTGATAAGGAGTGCTTTTTCCTTGGACATGCTTCAAAGAAACCTTTTCTCTGAATATATACTCTTAAAGGATGAAAACCTCTATGCGTGTATTTTCCTTTTTCGTTTTTAATTGTTTGTTGAAAAAGGTGTGCTCTATGTCTGTCTCTGTCTGTCTATGTTCATTAAGTTGTCTCCTTCTGTCTAGCGTTCTCCTTTCGTGTATGCACATGCGTATGTTTCGTTTAAATCAAGAAACATGGATCACCCCGTTGAAAACAGTTAAATGAATGGATGAATTGTCCCATACGTTAATAAACAAATCAAATTAACAGTTATCAATATAGAGAATGAAAAACCATGTTACAAAGCCATGTTGTTTTGATGACTAAGAAAGAAGATATGTGCCAGAAAGGGTAAAGTTCAAATCTAGCTGCCACACACAGTGCACAGAAACCTAGGTCATCGTTTCCTGGAGATTTTTAAGAGCATGTTCGATGGTATCTTCGAGATGAATAAAAATAAAAAAAGAGGGACTGGTGTGTGTGTGTGTGTGTGTGTGTGTGTGTGTGTGCGTGCGTGCGTGCGTGCGCGCGCGCGCGCGCGTGTGTGTATGTGTGTGTGTGTGTGTGTATGAGGGGAGAGGGCATAGGAAGTGGGCAGGGGAAGAAAATGGAATGATTGAATATTACACTGTGTGTGTGTGTGTGTGTGTGTGTGCAAGGTCTCTTATAAGCAGAAAGTATTCAAAGCCCTTCTCAATATTTCACAGTACGTTTCGTAACCTCTCTCAAAAAGTAAAGGGAGATGTTCACACTCCTAAGAAAGATCAACGGGGGCAAACCTACATCAAAGTGTTCAGCGTGTGAGATGACACTAGAGAATTCTGATACGTAAACGCAAAACACATTTAGTGAGTAGAGTTAATATTAAGTTTTGTGTCTGCCCCACATCAAAATGGCTCTGCACATTAAAGTGAACATAATCTTTGTCGCCAAACCTCAGTCAGAAGCGAGCTTCTTTCTAAAGGGCGAGAACTCCATATCAGAGTGGTTAGGCTACTGGGATACCGCGGACATTTTCCCTCCTCCATCTTACAATTTGTTTTTTGTCTTTTTTTTTTATTATTATATTTTTCCCCTTTTTTTTCTTTTCTTTCTTTCTTTCTTTTTGATTGTTGTTTTAAAGACGGCCTTATTTTGAAGTGAGGCCCCCATCCTCTTTTTTCCCCACTTTTTTTTTCCTTCAAAGCCTCACACACCACGCATTGTCTGTGCGTTTTCATTACCGATGGCCATTCGCTTGCTGTTTTAGTTTTTTTTTCGAGTTTGATACCAGGCGTCTGGGTTTCTTCATGTCCTAATATTTAGTGTGCTGTCGGCATACTTCTGCACTGCACTCTTTTTAGTTCATGCGCAGTTCGCTGCACAGCGTCAAGTTGGTCCGTGCACATGGGAGCAAAGACTAGTCAAGGGGGTCCAGTCTTCAGTGAGAAGGACAGAACAGATAGGCCCCTTTGTGAGACGGTTAGAAGGATATAGCAACAAGCAAGAAGCTGAGAAGGAATTAGTCCAGTCTACGAAAAGGAGAGAAGAGGTAGCAGATATAGTGCCCAGTGTTGTGCCGTGCCGTGATGAAGACAGAAGACACAGAACGAGTGAAAACAGAAAGCGAAACCCGCAGAAACAGTTCGCTTTTGCGCCATCAGACTTTTACTCATACATGAACATTTGCAAAAGTTTTTAGATGAACAGTTGCAAAGTTTTCATGCCCAATGACTCCGGCTAGCGTAAAGAACTTTGCTCACACAATAGTTCGTATAATCCATGATATGTAACATGCTGAATTTGTATTGTTCATTTTTTTTTATTTTACTTTCTTCTGTTGCAGTTGTTACTGTTGGCTTGGAGGTAGCTGGGCTTCAACATGAAAGTGTTTGTTTCCTTGTGTGCTCATTAATTTTGATCTTTTTTTTCAGGCCTGACTAGTTTTGTGTGTTATACGCTGCTCAGGCGTCCAAAACGTCTGATTATTATCATTTAGGCTCCCTTCACCCTCAACCCCCACCCCTTTCACTGTCTCCCGCCCCCTTCCATCCACTCTCTCCCCCTCATTCCTTTTCCAATCTCTCCCATTATGTACTCTGCCATATGCCGACTAGTTTGCTCACAGAGATACTGCTTCAGGCAAAGTAAAACCTCAAGATTGAAATGTGTCTGTGTGCTTGTATATAGAAAGATAGATAGACAGACAGATAGATAGATAGGTAGATAGATAGTCAGATAGATAGATAGATATATGCGCGTGAGAGAGAGAGAGAGAGACAGTGTGTGTGTGTGTGTGTGTGTGTGTGTGTGTGTGTGTGTGTGTGTGTGTGTGTGTGTGTAACAACAATAACAATAACAACAATAAACAATCATTTCTATTCAGTCTTTTCTGGTCAACTGGCCCCATACAAACAGGAGAAATGATCATGTAAATTGTATACATGGTGAGTAGCAAAACATTTCATTCAAGATGTAGTTTGGCATCTGAGTTTGATAGCTCCGCAAATACAGGTCGCAAGTCTAAAGGCTAATTTTCCACTGAAGTTTGTGAATAGCAATTGTACTTTTAAAGTTGATGGGAAACGGTGGTAATACAAAGGGATATGTTTTTTACAGAGTGCAGTATACCTCGGGCACACAAGCAAAAAGTGAACAAGATCTTCAACAGTTCAAATCACAGACTTTACATATTGGATCTGACAAACATTTGCCATAACGTGGGATTCCACTTAATGGGAGTCGATTTGATTTAACCAGACAAACAACGGGACGATGCTCTTGATTTTCTAAGTGGCTTATATGGTGGCTCTTAAGATTGCTGTTTGGTATAAGATATAGCCTCCCTCTGTTACGACTGATTCATGCCCGCACTGACAGAAATTATCCTCTAATCTTTCTTTGAAACCTATAAGAAAGTAGCTGGGATTTCCAACATCTTGCATCACCCCATACATAGCCAAATTCAAATCTACACACAATGGCTCTAACTTAAGTAGCCAGTTTTTGTCTGCCATTGTTGTCATGCATAAACAACATACTGTAACATTGACGAGGACAGCGGTCATGTGATAAAACAAGAAGTCTGCGCCAATACCCAATGAGCTGTACATAGGCATCAATATATAAAGGAAATCTACCACACTCACCCAAAGCAACATTATTTTTTCACATCTCTCCCAACACTCAAAACCATTTTACATATTTTCGTTTGCACCTTTTCAATTTCTTCGAAGAACTGGAAACCCCAAATTTCTGAGCCATATGAACAGATTGGCTTGATTTTTACATAAAAAAATCTTAAACACAGTATGAACTGGCATGTTGTTTAGTTTGAAATATAACTTCTTAATTCCTGGCAAACAGTAACAACTACAACTGAAGAAAGTAACAAAAAAAAAAATGAACAATACGAACTCAAGCACATAGACTGCAGCGTATACCTGCAATGTCTCTGCTCTTGTCCCCAAGTCGCAGAGGTATCGTCCTCACAATGGCATCGCTGGGGTCGATGCAGAAAGGTGGCATCCAACCCCGAGCCTTGCCATAGCGTTATCCTCACACCGGTGGCGAGAGGGTTAAGCGACACAAGTTTCCTCACACCGGTGGGCGAGAGGGTTAGCGACACAAGTTTCAGTTTCAGTTTCATCAAGGAGGCGTCACTGCGTGCGGACTAGTCCATATACGCTACACCACATCCGCTAAGTTTTGAGACCACACTACGCATGATTTGAAGCTGATGGATATATGAATTAACAACAAAGATCAGACAATTGAAGAAGAGGGTCTCGTGGCTACGACTCAGCGGATGTCTGACCTACGCATTAGCCCAACGCGCTGGTCAGACCTCGAGTGCCTACCTACCGTTTTTCTTTTTTCTGTGGATGTACACGTGTGTGTATGGTGTGTGGGCATGGGCCCATGTGTGTGCGTGGGCGCATGTGTGTGTGTGTGTGTGTGTGTGTGTGTGTGTGTGTGTGCGCGCGCGCGTGCAGGCATGTGTGCGTGTTGTGTGTGTGTGTGTGTGTGTGCGTGCGTGCGTGCGTGCGTGCGTGCGTGCGTGCGTGCGTGCGTGCGTGTGTGTGCACGTGTGTGTGTGTGTGTGTGTGTGTGTGTGTGTGTGTGTTTGTGTGTATATGTGTGCGCGCGCGCGCTTGTGTTTGTGTGTGTATGTGTGTGTGTGTGTGTGTGCAGAAGTGCGTGTGTGTGTATATATATATATATGTGTGTGTGTGTGTGTGTGTGTGTGTGTGTGTGTGTGTGTGTGTGTGTGTGTGTGTGTGTAATTTGTGGGTTTGTGTGAGCACACGTATCTGCATATAGGCTATGTGTGTACATATCTGTGTGTATGTGTGTGTCTTGTATGTGGGCGTGTGTGCATGTGCGTGTGTGTGCGCATTTGTGCGCTTATGTGTATGCGTGTGTGTGCGCGCGTGTCAGTGTGGCCGTGCACATGCACACATGTGTATATGTGTGTGGGTAAGAGCGAGCGAATGCACGCACACACGTTCGCATGTGCATGTGTGTGTGTGTGTGTGTGTGTGTGTGTGTGTGTGTGTGTGTGTGTGTGTGTGTGTGTGTGAATGTTCAAGAGATGCTTAGGAACAAGAACAAGACCATCAATTACAGCATACAAGTGCGCGCGCATTCTCTCGCACATGCAAACACCTTATCAATACGCCGGACGGACTGTATGTGAGCGTCGGTACCAAATTCTGGAAGTACCCGTCTCTGCACAAAGCTACATGAAGCTGTCCACTATCAAGCTGAGACACAGGCAGACGCACAAATGAGTAAGAAATAGTGCCAAGAAAGAGATAAGCAGTCAAATACGATCTCTTTTTCAACAAACAAATAAAAACAAAAAAGGAAAATACACACATAAAGGTTTTCATCCTTTAAGAGTATATATTCAGAGAAAAGGATTCTTTGAAGCATGTCCAAGGAAAAAGCACTCCTTATCAAATATGTTATTAAAAAAAGCATTCCTTATTAAATGTATCTATGGTAAAGGCATTCCTTATCAAACATATTTATTCTTTAAAATAGCATTCACAATAAAAAAGAAAATGTCTACGGAAAAAGCAGTCCTTGTAAACTATGAAGAACGCATTGCTTACAAAATGTATTTATGGAAAATAATTCCTCAAAAAGACCCTGCAGGATGTGTTTTTTATAACACATATTTCCAGAGATCGAGAAAGCAAACCTTATGTTCCATAGAGAATGTTTTCCTAACTAAATGCATGTCAGTACAAAGCACTACTTATACAGCTCTATATACATAATGTCTGCTTTGCTGAAAGTATCCATGGGTACTTTATTCCTTAAATAGGATATCCATAAAAATCATGTTTACATAAAACTATGGACTTTTGTTTTAGTTGAAACATGTCCACGTAAAAGGATTTTCTGTTAGGAGGAACTCTTTCCCTGAGAGCTGTTATCTATGCAAAAGAACATTAAAAACGTGGAAATATAAAAAGTTTTAATTCCCTATGGAAAAAGAGAGCTCATGAATAAAACAAATAGGCCATGTACCATCATGGCCCTGTTGAAACTCGGATAAGTCAAACTTTCGAACAAGTGACACCTTTTTCTACACGAACGTTTAATAATCGTTCCCAATAGTGAGTCAGTCCCACTGCTTTCTTTCGAGAGGCATTCCTTGCCCAGTTTCCATGGATACAGACAAAGCTTCCATCACATTTTCGCCTAGCACCACCCAGGGCTCCAATTGCCCCCGAAGTTCTTGGGGTTAGACTTGGGGTCACTCGGAGGGTTCTGTGCGGGGACCAGGGACTTCATCCAGAAGTCCAGTCGCTCCTTGAGGCGCTGTAAGGTTTGCGGTTCCTTTTTCGCCAGGTCGTTATGCTCTGTTGGGTCCTCTGAAAAGCACAGGATGCAGAGCGTCGTAAGGAGGCAAGAAACAAACGAAAGAGTTATTTTATCGTTTTACACAGGGACAAGCAGACAAACATATTTCTGGTATAAGATTTCACTGTGCTCAAAGCGCGACGATGGGGGCAGAATAACCCACACACTAAACTACATAGGAGGGAAGGGGGGGGGGGGGGGGGGGGGGGGGGGGGGAGTTTCAGGGCATGGGAGTGAGGGGCAGACGAAAAAATGCGGGAAGGTTTCAGGGGATGAGGCAGAGGAGGGGGGGGGGGGGGGCTGGGCGAATCAGGGAAACACAGGAGAGAGAGAGAGAGATAGAGAGAAAGAGAGAGAGAGAGAGAGTGTGTGTGTGTGTGTGTGTGCTGGGCGGGGGGGGGGGGGGGGGGGGGAGCAGGGGGTGAACGGAGCCTCAGAGGGGAGTGGGGTGTGAACAGAGTCTCATGGACAAGACGTTTCCGATGCCTGACCGACATGTAACCCAGAAAGATGATCAGGCCTGGAGGAGAAGGAAAAAAAGAAGCAAACAAACCCATGACAAACGATGAAATGCCCAGCTATTTGTGAGCCGAACCGTGACAACTGCCATAGAAAATAGTACAAAAAGCAACAAACACAACCAATAACAATATCACCCCCATGTCTCCGCCACCACGGTCGTG
>JADBJO010001292.1:450000-451734 GCA_016801955.1 Conus betulinus
GGGAAGGGGTAGTTGGGAAACAGGGAGGGGAGGGAGAGCGGAGAAGGGGAGGAGGGGGAAGGGGAATAGGGGTAACAGCCAGAATAGCACAGCGGGGAGAGCTTTAAACTGAAGGTCTGGTGGTTTGAATCACGGGTTTCCGACACTTTTTTTTAAAGTGATACAAAATAGGGTCTACGGCAAGATGAGGCAAGGGAGGGGGGGGGGGGGGGGGGTTAGAGGGGTGGGCGGGGAGCGAGGAATGAGAACGGGAGAATGAGGGGGGAAGGGAGGACGGCAGAGGGCGGAAAGAGGAGGGTGGGTAACAGGGAAAGGGTCAGAGGAGGGTTATAAAGAAAGGATCAGAAGTGGGACGGTGGGAATCTAACATCATATAATATAATATGATACACTATACTATATAATTGGATTTAATACGGTGTGATGTAATATGATATAATATAATACAATATAACACCATAATATTATTATATGATATAGTATAATATGATATATAACATTATTTGATATGACATGATACAAGAGGACCGTAATATAATATAATATAATATAATATAATATCATATAATAAAATATAATATCATATCATATCATATCATATCATATCGTATCATATCATGTCATGTCATGTGACGTGACGTGACGTGACGTGACGTGACGTGACGTGACATGACATAATATAGTATAATATGATATAATATATTGTAATATAATATAACATGACATAGTATGATATCATATCATACAATGCAACATAGTAATGTAACATAATACAATGCAACGTAGTATAATATCACATAATACAATGCAACGTAATATAATATAATATAAATTGATATAATATGATAATAAACAAATGACTGGAGAAAAAAAAAAAGAAGAAGGATGAACATCACCTACGCTGTACACCCTAAAGGCCTACCTGTAGCGGAACATGCACGGACTGGAAAGGCAGGTAAAGGAACAGCGGTTTCTTCTGGTCATGGGTACGGATGATCTGTTCTGCGCGTTCCGCCAACAGCATCTGCAACATTGTGTGTTACATCGGCATCGTCATCATTATCATAGACACCTACAACTGCTGAAGTAAAGGTTGTTAAAGTTTTATAATGGCCCGCTATTGATGTGATTCATCGTTCTTCTTATTTGACACGAAAACTGAGCGCACCAGGACATATGGAATGCACATTAGCCAGCGAATCTGTGACACACAAGGTAAACACAAACAGCAAGTTTTAAGAATCACTGGAGAGAGAGAGAGAGAGAGAGAGAGAGAGACGAGAGAGAGAGAAGAGAGCGAGAGAGAGGAGGAGAGAGAGAGAGAGAGGAGAGAGAGAGGGAGGAAGAGAGAAGGAAAGGAGAGCGAGAGAGGAAGAAGAAGAGGAAGGCGGAAGAGGGAGAGGGATAAGGGAAAGAGAAGAGAGGAGGAAGAGAGAGGAGAGAGAGGAAGGAGAGAGAGAGAGAGAGAGGAGATAATAAACATCGGAAAATGAATAGATAGGAGACGGCACAAGATCATCATGTCCTAGATTCCAGATCAAGGAATGAACTACTTTAATTTGTATTCCATGTCCACAAACACGAAAGTGTATCTAACTTATCTAAGTCCAAAGAATTTTCCAACAGGAACGAAGCAGAGCCCACAATAACACCGCTTAGAGTTCTTTCATCCTCAGGCTTTGTTTGTGACATCTGCATTCGAATTCAAACGTAGTGAAATTTGTTTTTTTTGGG
>JADBJO010001293.1:0-2500 GCA_016801955.1 Conus betulinus
GCTAATTCCATCAGTTTAGTTGGATTAACAAAGCATCAAAGTTGGATAACTCTAGCTCCCAGGTTGAAGGGAATACGTGTACTCACTCCAAACGGATGCTGCTTACGACACCGAACCGCCTTGCCGAAAATGCCAGCCACAGAGCACTCTAAAACCCCCCCCCCCCCCCCCCCCACCCCAACAAAAAAAAAAGATGTTTTCAAAGCTGGTCTAACATACCCCCAGTACACATCTGACACATCTACACAGCAACAACAACAAAATGGAGAAATGAACAGACACAACTTTCACTTGTATTCAAGACTGGTGGGGGCACAGTCTGTTTTTCGATCGTTAGTATAGTCCGACAGACACGCGGACAGAGCCGTAAGAAATAAGGTTAACCTCGGTTGACTGTATGAAAGGAAATCTTAAACGAGGCGGTGAACAGTACACAACAAACAAGTGAGGTAACTCTGTCCCCTAGGATTGACATGAAGACACACCCATAATTCCAAACGAATGCTGCTGTTTGGCATCCAGCTGATTTACATTGATATATCATGCTTACTACAATCATGAAATTATTCAAAATGATTCGTTCTCTGGTAAGGTATACGCATAATATGTCAGGCGATTGGGCGATAGCTGTTTATATCGATACAAGGTTTTGCAGCTAGGGTGTAGGAAAGATTTCATTTCGTACCCCTCCCCCCCTCCCCCCCCCCCCCCCCCCCCCCCCCCCCACCCACCCCACAACAGCTTTTTTTTCTGTTGTGGGTAGGAGTGTATTGATCTGGAAAGGGTGAGGCAGTGATATCGAACAGGGGGAATATTGAACAGGGCTACTATCGAGCAGGGCGAGTACTGAGCAGCGCCAAATAGGGGCAATATTGAGCGGGGCAACATTGAGCAGGGGATGTATCGTACTGGCGGAGTATCAAGCGGGGAAGGGGGGGGGGGGGGGGGGGAGCATCAATACGCCTCCTAGAACGAACGAAACCATTTAGATTATAAGCCTAGATTGTTAGGCCTTTGCGGTGAAAAGAAACAGACACAACAGTTACTGTCTTAGAATTAATCGTAACTTCAACAGCCCAAGAATTACTGTGTTAGAATAAATCGTAACTTCAACAGCCCAAGAATGTGACCGGACAATGCCTGGTGGTGGACCAGATCATGACCATGGAGTGTATTCCCCGCTTTCATTAACCTAAACGGCAACAAGATGGCGACTACGGGTCATTCACCGTTGTCTCCTGCGGAGCTGACACAAAGTGTAAAAGGCAGATGGCCAGGGTGACGAGAAGCAGGACCTGCTCCTGCTGGTCCATCTGCGCATGCAAAAAAATAAAAAAATAAATAAAAAAAATAAAATAAAAACAGGTACCAGGGAAACTACAAAGGAGCAAATCCACCCAAAACAAACACCCCAAGCGTTTCCGACAGAGAAGACCATTTTGGTCGTCGTGGCAAAACAGTTGCCGGGGGTCTGACACAGCTGAGAACGATTGCTTTGCCACAAGCACAAGAGACATTGTGAGTACAATCGATGTTCTCGAAACTCTCATTATCACCATTCGTCGGCAACCGATTCTCTTGAGCGAACAGTCCAGACACATGAGAATTATAGAGTCAAAACTTTCCAGCCAACCAGAAACTATAGTTGACGGTGCTGGGACTCGAACTAAGGCATTGTCCGCTACGGCTCTTCTGCTGAAGGTTTTTAGTTCTGTGTCGCCACTGCCAAACCAACTGCCGAGGGTCGCTACCCGGCAAAGTATGAGAGAGTGAGTTGTAATGGCTGCCAGCTAACAACTTCTTGCGACAGCAGTGGGAGTATTTTTGAAGTGTTTAAGTGGACATAATGGAAAATATGGTGTTAATTCTTGTGGAAAGCAGTGTCTGAGATTACTGTGCATGGCCGGAGTATGAAGGGTGTGGTAGTTGTGGTCATTAAGTGGTTCAATTTTTGTACAAACATTGTGCATTGTTGGTTTCAAGCGGGCTTGTTCTTCTTTCGCCATTGTTGACATCCAACGCAGTTCTCTTCATGTTCAAACCGTCACTTCTCTCTGGTGCTTGTTATTTTATAATGTTTTGTTGAAATGTCATCAAAACGCACGGCTCAGTCACCGCTGTCTTCGGACAACCAAGAAAAACGGTTAAAAGAAGGTGTTGTTTCAGAAGATTTGGACGCTACTGTAATTAACACTGATTTTCTCTCAAGTACTGTATTAGAAGGTGAAGATGAGGGTGGAGAGTTTTTCGAGAGTACTGGTGTGTTAGAGCCCCAGAAAATGGCAGACAGTGAAATGTTGACTGACATGAAAAAAACAGCTGATAACGATGCTTGGTGATCCTGATGTCGTCCAAAAGGTCTTCAACCTAGTTGCTACACAATTTACCGAACGTATCAAGGAAGAACTGAGTGGTCTCCGGGATCTGGTTGCTGAGCAGAGAAAAGAAATAGCTTCTCTCAAAGAAAAGGTAGACGATTTAGAACAGTATGGCCGCCGCA
>JADBJO010001293.1:5000-10000 GCA_016801955.1 Conus betulinus
TGATGACTGGTCTGTGATGGTGGTTATTAGTGATGACTGATTGGTGATGGTGACTGATCGGTGATCATGACGATTGACTTGTGATAATGATTGATTGGTGATGTGGCTGACCAGTGATGATGATGATTGGTTGGTGATAGTGACTGATGATGACGACTGCTAGTGATAACGACTGACTGGTGATGGTGAAAACTGATTGGTGATAGTGACTGATTAGTGATAGCGATTGATTCATGCTAATGACTGACCGGTGATGATAATGATTGATTTGTGCTAACAATGACTACCAGTGATTATGATGATGTTTTACAAATGATAATGACTGATCAGTGATGGTGGTGATGAATAGTGATAACGATTGATTATTGATGGTAACTGATAGGTCATTGATTGATTGCTGATGACTGTTTGTAATGAGAGGCGATGAAAATGGACTGGAGACGATAGTGTTGACGACGTTTGTTTTTGTGATTGATTGATTGTGGATGTAGATTGAGTGGCTTCGATGATTGATTTATGATTGATTGATTGGTGAAGATGATCGACTGGTGATTAAACTGATTGTTGGTGACAGCTGACTCGAAATGATGATTGATTTGTGTTGTAATTATTTTTGATTGTGACACAATGTTTGGTAATTGATTGATTAATAATGATACTGATGAATAATTGTTGATAATTAACTACTGAGGATTGACTAGAGTTATGAAGATTAATTGGCGATGATGATTAGATGGCGATGGTGGTGATGGTGATTTATCGATACTTATTATTAATTGTGATTCAGTTGCTTGATGTTTGCTTTTCGCTTCTTGGAAATATTTGCTTGAATTTGATATCTCGCTTCTCCCCTGCCAAACTTATGATGGAATTGAATCCATACTTACTATTATTTTTTCTTTTTACTTCCATTCAATTATGTCTATTTTTCACTTGTTAGGGCAAAATATAATAATAGTTTTGTGTACTATACTGACCAACACCGGGGTGAATTTAAGAGAAACAATGGCATTCCGATGCTGTCATCTGACTGTTTGAATTCTTGCTCCGTTCTGTGACATGAATTGTAGCCTAGGTCAGTTCAGAGCCAGTGTCGGAATGTTCTATGCCAGGGCTCTCCAATTATCTACATACAAACTGTCTTTTGTCACTGTTAGCACTTTCACCCCCATCCTCCTTTTAACATCATACAGATCTAGAGCTTTGACTCTTGCATTCTTTACCTTCATCATGTTCGAGTTCATTCTACCCAAATTTTTATATTGTAGAAAGCCTCTTGAAAAGACTACTAACCTGAACAAATCATGCAATGATTTTAGTTTCCATGGGTATACGGGACCAGGTAATCTTATGCTTATCTTTCAGTGTATACTATTAGTTCAGTTGCTTCTGGAACTTGCGGGTGACATTCACCCTAACCCTGGACCAGATAACATCGACCTGGATGGATTTTCCATTGTCCACCTGAATGCGCGCAGTTTGAGTAGGAAAATTCCCTTAGTTCAGTGCGAAGCAAGCTGCTTTGATGTTATAAGTGTATCAGAAACATGGTTTTCAGAAACCACAGCTGATGATGACGTCATGATCCCTGGTTTTCACCCTCCTCTTAGGTGTGACAGGCCTGGAGACGCACATGGTGGTGTCGCTGTGTATGTAAAAACTAAATTAATCTGTAAACCCAGGCCTGATCTGAGTATAGCAAATTTAGAAGCGGTATGGGGGGAGACTAAACTGGGTCAGGACACATTATTGGTTGGAACATTCTACAGGCCTCCTGAGGTTAATGTAGCTTATGTAGCTTACTGGGGGTTAATCGACCAATCAATCCAGCTTGCAGGCAAGACTCCTCATAAATATATTGTTCTTGGAGATTTCAATGCTGATTGTGCAAATCAACTCCCATCTCATCTCCAGAATATAATGATTACAAATAGTTTATTTCAACTGGTTAAAAAACCAACCCGTATTACTGAACAATCTTCAACATTACTAGACCTTATACTTACACCTTGTCCTGATATGATCCAAACCACGGATGTAATGCCTCCGATCTGTAGTGACCATTCATCACCGTATGCTGTCTTGAAAAATGATCATAGGCCCAACACTTGCTACAGACGCACAATTTATAATTACTCGAAGTTAGATGTTGCAAAATTGATTACCGAATTATCAAATACTAATTGGAATGCAATTCTGTCTTTAGATTCAATTGATGATGCTGCTGAAAAAATGTCAGAAGTACTCATGAACACGGCAAAACTTTGTATGCCAGTTAAAGAAATTACAGTCAATGAACGTGATGCTCCATGGATAACTATTTGAAATAAAAAAAAATTATAAAAAAGAAAAAATGCCATTCACAGATTAGCCAAATCCTTGAATTTTGGTTGGACATGGGCATTATTTCGTCGAATCCGTAATGACCTTACAGACAAAATCAGATTAAGAAAGGCCGAGTACGCGCTTGAGCTTGATAGTCGTATTTCTTCTCCTTGCGGTTTTGGATCAAAGGACTGGTGGAAACTAGTAAAAAACATTCATTTCAACCAAAGGTATGCCTCAAGACGATATTCCCCCAATAGAAGAAAATGGTGTAGTTTACTACTCCATGAAAGACAAAGCAACTGTATTCAATACATACTTTGCTGCGCAGTGTTCGGTGGATGGTGGAGCTGAGATTCCTGGATTAATGAACTCAACGGGTCCATAGACCAGTTGACTCTTTCCACAGATATAGTACTGGAAATATTGAAAAGTCTTGACTGTAAAAAAGCAGTAGGGCCTGATTTAGTCCATAACAAAGTGTTAGTAGCTGCTGCAGATGTTATCTGTGAACCATTGACTTTTTTGTTTAAACCGTTCATTACAGAATGTAGGTTTCCATCTGTATGGAAACTAGCCCATGTAACTCCAATATTCAAAAAAAGGAGACAGAAATAAGTGTGGAAATTACCGCCCCATTTCGCTCTTGAGCTGTGTTGGCAAAGTGCTGGAGAAATGTGTTCAAAAACATGTTTTCAAATACCTCACAGATAACAATCTTTTGGCAACTGCTCAGTCTGGGTTTATTCCACATGACTCGACTGTCTTTCAACTTCTGAGTATATACGATGACTTTTTGCAAATTTTTTAGAAGCTAAAACAACTGCACAAGCAATTTTTTTTTGACATATCTAAAGCCTTCGATAAAGTGTGGCACCAAGCATTAGTACATAAACTGTCAGCTTTGGGTATCCGTGGACAACTTCTCGAATGGTTTACTGACTATCTAAGAGATCGGTCCCAGGCTGTTGTTCTAAAAGGGAGTAAATCGTCCTACCTTCCAATATCAGCAGGTGTTCCGCAGGGTTCTGTTCTTGGACCACTTCTATTCCTTGTCTACATAAATGATATTGCACATGATATTGAATCGATTATCAAATTATTTGCAGATGATACTAGCATATATTTGGCGTTAGATAATACCCAACTCAGGACAGAAAATTTTAAACTCAGATCTTGACAAAATAAGAAAGTGGGCTTCTGCTTGGAAAGTAGAATTCAACCAATCCAAAACTAAATTATAACAATTTCCAATCACACAATACCCCAAACACAGCCCTTGAAATTCAGTGATGTGATATTACAGGAATCAGACTCCCATAAGCATTTAGGTGTAATGATACAAAGTAACTGTAAATGGGACCTCCATATCAAATCTCTATTTATCCAAGTGCCGTGTCCTTATTGCATGTCTTCGGACATACAAGTATAGATTGAGTCGTAAATCTCTTCTTACTATGTATAAATCATTTATTCTACCTCATTTTGACTTCTCAGATGTTATTTGGGACAACTGTACAAAAAAACAAAGCGATGATCTTGAAACCTCAATTTGGACGCTATTAAGACAATCACTGGTTCAGTTCGTGGTACTAATCATCAAAAACTATATAATGAATCAGGACTAACGTCCCTTAAAGAAAGACGTCGTCGTCATAAACTCATATTGTATTTCAAAATTGTTAATGGCACTGTGCCATTGTATTTAGTTGAACGTCTTCCTCCTCTCTAATTGCTTCAATCAATCCATATCACACAGACGAAATCCCCAGGAAAGACAAAGTACCAAGGTGCAGACTGGAACTGTATAAATCATCATCATTCTTTCCTTCCACTACTATTCTTTGGAACAGTCTTCCTGATAACATTAAGCAGTCTGATTCTCTTAGTTTTGTTAAGCGTTACCTTAGTAATACAGATACAGTTGTTCCTTCTTATTATTATTTGCAAGACAGACAATCTGAAATAATAATTTGCAAACTGAGACTGGAAATGAGTGACTTGAACAGTGACTTATTTAAACGACACCTGTCAAACAGTGCAGCATGTAACTGTGGTTATCCTATTTGAAGACGCCAATCACTTTTTGTTGCACTGCCCACTCTTCCAGTTAGCTCGAACTCAGACAATAGCATTACTGCCTAATGACATAAAAGTAGATGCTAAAATTTTGTTATGTGGTGACCAAGACAAAACCTGCACTGAAAACCTTGCAATGTTGATTACAGTTGGTGATTTTATTCGCATGTCTAACAGATTTATCCGCTAATAAACCTCCTCCATCTTATGAATGATGTGTCTTTTCCACCATATGTCCAGCATTTTTTCTCCTTCATCTGCTACACTAGTGTATAGTCTGCCTCCAATGAGCTTACCAACTGTAGTGACAAAATCTCAAATATGTTATAAATACCTACTGTAGTGACTTAAGATCTCAAATATGTTACAATCTTAAAAGAGGTCTTTGGCCTACAGCCTGCCCTGGCACAATAGTTTGTTCTAATTGAATGTTTTGTCTCGGTGTTGGATTTTCCTTTTCCTTGCTTTGCTCTTCCCCTCCTAAAAAATTTGTTTCAGGTTATTATTTATTTTCAGATTATTTCTTGAATGCAAACGTTCATGTTCAACTTTTTGCAGCCAGTCCATTGTTTTTTATATTGAGTGAGTACCGTGTA
>JADBJO010001293.1:15000-22500 GCA_016801955.1 Conus betulinus
AGTCAGTGCGAATCCTGTGCTCGCCTCTCTCTCTCTCTCTCTCTCTCTCTCTCTCTCTCTCTCTCTCTCTCTCTCTCTGTGTCTCTCCTCTCTCTCTGTGTGTGTGTGTGTGTGTGTGTGGTGTGTGTGTGTGTGTGTGTGTGTTCTTCTTCTTCTTCTTCTTCTTCTTCTTCTACTTCTTCCTCCTCCTCCTCCTTCTCTTTGATGTTTTCCTTCTCACACATTGTTAAAACTGCTACAAACAACAACAACAACAACAACAACCTTGATTATCTGCTCCGATATCAATGTCTCTTGAGTTGTTTGTAACGGTATGCTTTTTTGTGTCAACTTACTCGTCTGGAAAAATGAACCAGACGAAGAAAAAGCAAACAAATAAACAAACAAAACCTTCGTCCCCGATCAGCCAACTCAGCCTCCAATGAGGTCGATTGGTAGAACAGCGCGGGCGACAGCTGGTTGACCCACAATTGGCGCGTGTGTATCACACACGTTCCGGGAAACGTGACACATCCGTCTTCACCTGGACACATATGCCATCTGCCGCACTTCCAGCAGGTGAATGCCGCCGGCTCTCCCGACCAATCACAAAGAAGTTAACAGAATGCGACGAATCACATTGCCCGACATATGTGTACAGAGAAACGGAAGAAAAAGCCAGGACGTTTAGACAGTCTAGTTTCTTGATGCAGCTTTTTATACGTTCACAATCCACCTTATCTTCCATACAGTCAAGATGAATGCGCTTTTAAGGGCAAGGAGATCAAACAGAAATGTTTTCAAATTATGTTCAACCATTATTATCATTATTATTATTATTATTATATCTTTCTTGCTGCCAAGCATCAAAAAGTGATAAGTGCCTTCTGAATGGTAGGGAGATTGATTGGTAATTTTACGTCCCTGTCCGGGACATTAGACTATAGGGGAAACGGACGAGCCCTGGCTTATTCCAATCGGAAGGTCTAAGTAGACAGTAATCGGCGAACCGCGCACATACATTAATACTGCGTAGAAATAAGAGAGACAGAAATGGGGAAAAAAAAACAAACAAGAAAGACAGAAAGAAACGAAGAAAGAACATGTATTAAACAGCATAAGTCTCTCATTCGGCTTTTTTTTTCTTTCTCACGTTCACTCAGTCTCTATCGAAATAAAAATGAAGGCTCTTTTTCAAGATGGAAGAAGGAATGGGAATCCAATTATGAAGCGCCATTTTCTCTCTTGTCCGTGCATCATAACTAGTCACTCCCCCTTCACAGTTCCTGTGGATTTGTGCATGATGCGTTATAGGACAGACAAGGCCCGACCTGACCTTTGGGTTCATGATGAGGTCAGTAGATCTGCCAATACACGTCAGAGTCCGGGGTTACAGCAAAGGTCAAGAAGTAACGACAAAGTTTGAAATGATGAAAATCGCCCTGGTTCTGTGGAAGAAAAAAGAATGAATGTGAAAAAAAAGATGGTTTTATCCTAGAATTTGGGGTCAGAAAGTTAATTTAATGCCATATGTCAGTAAACATAGCAGAATGATGCATGACCTGTGGACTTCTTGTGACGCCATTAGTAGGCACTACTATTTCTGAGTGAAAAGTCCAGCAGACGACAGGACAGTGAAGGGTCGTGTGGATCGTGCTTGCATAGAAAAAGGAACGGACATGAGACCTGCCTCGTGCCCTGTGAGTGTGGCATAGCAGTGGACGCCAGGGCAGCTCTCCTTTGAGGGACACTGATGTGAGAGATCAACGTCGGGCGGCGCAGTCAACCCTCCAGCCACATGGGTGACGACGGGTCTAGCCTGTGTCGCCAGGGGACGGCTCCTGGAGATGTGGGGCGGTCGGCGATGGAGCGCTGCCTGACTGCGATCACCGTGGCCTGGGATACCATGTTCTGAGCCTGGCAGACATGGGGGCACTCCTTATGGGGTTGGGCTGGAAAATTGCCCTATCGGCCGTAGTCTGCGAGTACCCGCCGAACATTAGGGACTCGTGCAGCGCCCCAGCGACTTTCGTCCTGCTCCCTCCTTGAGGTGGCCTCACACGGCACAGGACCATCGCCACCCGAGCATGAAGAAGGCCGCCCGGTGGTCCTGAAGACAGCCTGATGGTTGGGGAAAGGAGGCAACAACAAACACCGATGCCCATCGTCGGTCGACCAACAACCAAAACTGAACCAACGTTCAAGAGGAACAAGAGCTCGGAGAGAGAGAAACACGACGACCCCATATGAAACTCGCCCACACTACTGCCGGCGACAGCAGTTGCCACAATGATGCAGACCTATGTCTGCAGTACTCTTGTCCTTAGGGCCTCAGGCCGATAGGACGTTAAACTCACCCTCAACGCTCGCAAGACCTGCTTCAGAGTCAGGTATGGTATGGGTCAAGGGTTGGACGGTGTGATGAATATGGTTTGGTACTGGCTGATCTGATGAGAAAAGCCAGGGGCAGGTTCGAGTGTAATGGAGAATATCATTGTGTTTGGGGCCTAAACTGTAACCGTGGAGTCGGACCTGTACGCCATTAACGTGGGCCACTAACTCTCGCCAGCTCCTCGTATAGTTTTGAACCATCTGCGTATTGTCGTTTTACTGCTGAAAGGCCGATCGTACACGTGGGTAATTCAACTGGCTACGATAGGAAACTATCAGTCTTGTCCATCTCACCGATAGTTAGTTGCTCTGCACATCACGATCTGTCGGCGGAAACTGCCAGTGGAATAATTCCTTATATGGCATGTTTCATGAGAGTTATCTTCTCCAGGCAAAATGGTTGCTCGGACAAAAAAGCTTGCTCACCGACTCGTCACGCACATAGCGTCAGTTTTGGAATAACGTCATTGTAGCGGCACATCCTGACAGACAGAATGCATACCACTTAAATCATGGATTAATGCGGAGAAGCAGATTTTGCTTATACAGAGTACCATTGCAGATTTTGTTTATACACAGTATCATTGCAGATTTTGTTTATACATAGTACCACTGCAGATCTTGTTTATACATAGTATCACTGCAGATTTTGTATTATACACAGTACCATTACAGATTTTGCTTACGGTACTGGGGACTGGTCCGAACCCAGTGTGACGTCTTCTCAATGAAACTGAGACTGAGGATGACATCTACAGTGATGATGATGATGATGATGATGATGATGATGACGATGATGAATGATGATGATGATGATGATACTCATAAAAAATAACGGCAATAACAATAATGACAATAACGATATTAATCATCATGATAATGATGATAATGATAAAGAATGGGAGAACCATCCAGGGATCATCAGGAAAAGTGGCATGAGACCAGATATTGTTGTCCACTCAGGTTCATCTATACAAACGATTCTGATCGAGCTCACTGTGCCATACAAAAATAGAGAAGAGCAAGCTCACATCTAGGCCTACAACACTGAGAAGTGGGCCATTCTAGCCAGCAGCTTGAGAGAATCTGGCTTCCAGGCCCAAGTCCTCACCACTGAGGCTGGAGCACGGGGATCTGCAGGCTCATCAGCCGATCATCTCATGAAACGGTTTCTGTAAGCAGAGGACCAGAACTCTGAAGGCAACCGAAGAAGCTGCTGAAAAGAGTTCCAACTGGTTCAGGTCTTATACTTATCTAGATTTCGATGCTCCCGCGTCTTGCGACGCATGAGGCAGTCAAGGCGCTCCACTGTGCACGGTCCTTTGCTAGTGTCACTCCATCCTCTGTCAACGAGTCTGAGGTCTCTCTCCACTGTCTGTCGCCAGCTCATCCTGGGTCGTCCTCTTTTTCTCTGGCCTGTTGGGGTCTATTTAATGGCCTGGTTTGCAGGTCTTGATGAGGGTAATCTCAGGACATGACCCAACCAGTGGAGGCGCCGTCTGCAGACGATGGTTGACACGGGGAGCTGTTTGGACCTCTCCCTGACCTCTTCATTGGGTATAAAGTCTGACCATTTGATGCCCAAGATCTTACGTAGGCACTTAGTATCAAAAACGTCGAGTTTCTTCTCCCTGGGTGGTCTTCAGTTGCCAGATTTCAAGCTATATAGCAGCGTTGAACCTGGTCGAGGAAGAACAAAAGTGAACTTCATAAGGGTTAGATTTCCCAAACTTAGAAGAAAAAATTACTATTCCGCCGAACGAGAGATGAACAAATTACAAGAGAAAACACGACGCGTTTCGACCTCTTCGGTCTTCTTTAGGCAAGACACACACATTCAAGACAATGAAAAGGAAGAACGAACAATCACTTACCTCCTCTAACTGGGCGCAAATCTCCTCCAATCTCTTCAAATTGGACGCAGATTCACACACACACACACACACACACACACAAACACACACACACACACACGCGCACACACGCCCACGCGCGCACGCGCGCACGCACGCATGCACGCATGCACGCACGCACGCACACAGAGGTACATATACACACACTGATATCAATCTTTTAACGGAAACACGTTTAAACTAAACACTACAACGACAGACAGACAGAGAGAGAGAGAGAGAGAGAGAGAGAGAGAGAGAGAGAGAGAGAGAGAGAGAGAGAGAGAGAGAGAGAGAGAACGGGATCAAACTCCGTATCTCATCTGGCTCATGACCCAACGCAGCAGTCCGTAACCGCTGAGCTACTAGGGGCCCACCAGTAACTTCTCCACTGACTGGCGGCACATGGTGAAATTGACGTCCTCTTTGCCGCGGGCTGGGACACTGACTGACATGCCTGACGGACAGTGTGTCAGTTGCATTCAGATTATTTTCTTTTTAAAAGACCGGTTCTTAGTTCCGCAAGACAATACAGACCAACAGATCACAGGACAAAACGTGACGCGTTTCGACTTCGTTGGTCTTCTTCAGACAAAACAAGCAACATTAATTTAAGGACCAGGAAAACGAAGGAGCAACCACGTATTATCTCATATTCGGCGCACAATGGATGTTGACTGAGTAGCATTCATGTTTAACGTCTACATTCGTCTACGATGAGAGAGACAAACGCAGGGATAAACCATTCCAGAAGACGGGTGAGGGAGGGGAGAGGGGGATGGGAAGGGGGGAGGGGGGGGGGGGGCATCCTGCACTATAGTGACCCACCAGAACGACAACACACGCAGATAGATACCAATAATGGGTGTTTGCGAGAATCGAACTCGCGACAAGTGACTTTGCGCTGTAACCGACTGGCGACAGTGTCGGCTGCCTTCTATAATTATGACTGTGATCTATGCAGAAGGACAACACATGAAGATGGATTGCGAGAAACGAACTCGTGACGAGTAACTGGCGACTTGGCGTTGTAACCGACTGGCGACAGTGCGGGCTGCATTCTGTGTGTGATCTATTATGCACGACCATCTGTCGGCCTTGCTATAATAATGCCTGTGAGAATGTGCACGAGGCAGCAAGTTTTCTATCGTCTGACACATGCTGACTTGGGCTGTTGTGCCAGCTGTGTGTGTGTGTGTGTGTGTGTGTGTGTGTGTGTGTGTGTGTGTGTGTGTGTGTGTGTGTGTGTGTGTGTGTGTGTGTGTGTGTGTGTGTGTGTATGTGTGTGTGTGAGGGCCTATATATAGAAAATCAATCAGCAGGGTGACTCATCCACATAGCTAAGTATGTGTGTGTGTGTGTGTGTGTGTGTGTGTGTGTGTGTGTGTGTGTGTGTGTGTGTGTGTGTGTGCGTGTGCGCGCGCGCGCGTGGGCCTATATATATAGATAATCAATCAGCAGGGTGACTCATCCACATAGCTCAGCGTACTCAACCGTAAAATGTGTGTGTGTGTGTGTGTGTGTGTGTGTGTGTGTGTGTGTGTGTGTGTGTGTGTGTCTGTCTGTCTGTCTGTCTGTCTGTCTGTGTCTGTGTCTGTGTTTGTTGGGGCCGTGGAGAACAGGGAGAGGTCATTACATGACAGAAAGATTATGGCACTTCACTTTCACCCCAGTTTATTTTTCTCACCCACATTTCTGCCTTGCTATCACCAGAATCCCATTTACTGTCACCAGACTCTGATGTATGTCACCAGATTCCTTTTTCATGTCACCAGAATGTAATTCACTATTGCCAGAATCCAGTCTGTTGTCACCAGAATGTAATTTACTATTACCAGAATCCTATCTGTTGTCACCAGAATGTAATTTACTATTACCAGAATCCAGTCTGTTGTCATCAGAATGTAATTTACTATTACCAGAATCCTATCTGTTGTCATCAGAATGTAATTTACTATTACCAGAATCCTATCTGTTGTCACCACAATGTAATTTACTATGACTAGAATCCTAGTTATTGTCACCAGAATGTAATTTACTATTACCAGATCCTATTTATTGTCATCAGAATGTAATTTACTATTACCAGAATCCTTATTGTCACCAGAATGTAATCAACTATTACCAGAATCCTATCTATTGTCACCAGAATGTAATTTACTATTACCAGAATCCTATCTATTGTCACCAGAATGTAATTTACTATTACCAGAATCCTATGTATTGTCACCAGAACGTAATTTACTATTACCAGAATCCTACTTACAGTCATCAGAATGTAATTAACTGTTACCAGAACCCTTGTTACTGTCCCCAGAATTTTGTTTGCTGTCTCCAGAATCTAATTTACCATCCAAAGAATGGTAATTATTGCCAACAGAATCTAAATTGCTTTCACCCAACCCCCTCCCCCCCTCCCCCCCCCCCCCCCCCCCCCCAAAAAAAAAAAAAAAAAAAAAAAAAAATCTTGTTTATCGTTAACATAATCTTGTTACCACCAGAAAGCAATATTATCATCACCACAATCTTATTGCCAGAATCTTACGTATCGTCAATATCATCTCATTTCTGTCTTATGAACCTCTCTTATGAACCTTCTGTCACCGGATTGTATTTTCTCCAGGGAATCACGTGACGCGAGAATCGCATTTCTCAGTCATAGTACATAGTGTCACCGGAAGTTAATTTCTCCAAGGAATTTTGTGATACCGAAAAGTAATTTCTCCCGGAAGTCTAACGGTATCAGAATCTAGTTTCTTCTAGGATTTGGTGTTGACAGTTTCCACTAGGATTCTAATGTCACCACAGTCGTGTTCCTCTAACATAGCGACACCAGAATCTAATATCTGATAGGATTCTAATGTCGCCAGTGTCTAGTTTCTTCTAGGACTCTAATGTCACCACAGTTTAGATTCTCTTAAGATTCTAATGTCACCAGAATCTAGTTTGCTCTTGGATTCGAATGGCACTAGAATCTAGTTTCTCCATTGACGCTAATGTCAGCAGGATGTAGTTTCTCCTAGGAGTCTAATGTCACAAGAATCTAGTTTCGACAAGGACTCTAATGTCACCAGAATCTAGTTTCGACAAGGATTCTGTCACGAGAATCTAGTTTCGACAAGGACTCTAGTGTCACCAGAATTTAGTTTCTGCAAGGACTCTAATGTCACGAGAATGTAGTTTCTCCTAGGACTCTAATGTCATCAGAATCTACTTTCTCCTAGGACTCTAATGTCAC
>JADBJO010001293.1:27500-60000 GCA_016801955.1 Conus betulinus
CACAACATGGAGCAGTTCAGAAAGATGATACAGACCGCATGCAGACTTTCGCCGATAGTAGGGAGAGGGAGGAAGGGGAGGTGGGGAGAGGTGGAGGGAAGGCGGAGGACAGGAAGTGAGGGAGACAACTAAACTAAAACACAAAGGCGGACTATTATCCCCCCTCCCCCTCTGAAACAAGCAAAATTCCCACCAATACAAAACGAAACAATTTAGAAAAAAAAAAGAGAGAAAAAAGTAAGCAATGCAATAAGTAAATACATAGATAAATAAATAAATAAATAAATAACAACAATAATAATACCACCACCACAACGAAAATCCGATGGTATGCCGAAGTGTTATCTATGCTGACACATTTGAACTGAATACCTCATGATCGGCGGGAAGTTCACGAGGACTCTTAGGATGCACTGCCTACTGATTATCAACCAATCAACTATCAGTAAGTTCACGGTCATGCTACTAAAGGCTGTCTGTCTGTCACACACACACACACACACACGCTCTACCACCACCCCAAGACGCAAAGGGTGGGGGTGATGGGGGGGGGGGGGGGGGGGGGAGGACTCATCTTATCAGCACATGCGAGTTGATATCAGGTCATACCATGGGGGACTGACCGTGACTTGGTGGTCACGCGGCAGGACACGGTATGAGATGGGGTGGATGTCGGTGTGTGGGGAAGTGGGTGAGGGGGGGGGGGTGGGGGGGGGGGGGAGGTTGTGAGGATGAGGGAGTTGGGATGGGCGATACCTCTAAAATCGAGCGAACTGAAGAGATCTGTGTTTTGTCTTGTGACTCGTTTGTCCTCGTTTCTCTTGGCAGTTCGCTAACATTGATTTTACATGAGATCTAGTTGTAAAGTGAGACGACCGCAGGCGGAAATCTAAACAGATTTGAACAGTTATTGATAAAGCACCGCCTAAAAAAAAAACTAGACAAACGAATCACAAGACAAAACACGACGCGTTTCGACTCTTAGGTCTTCTTCAGGCAAGAAACACAGCACTCTTGTGCCAAATTGGATGAAGAGAAGTGATCGCTCGTTCATTTTCGTTTGTCTGAGTGTTGTGTATCTTGCATGAAGACCTGAGAGGTTGAAACGCGTCGTGTTTTGTCTTGTGATTCGTTTGTCTAGGTTTTTTTTTTCTTTTTCTTTAAGACGGTGTTTTATCAATAACGTTTCGAAGTCGAGCGACAGGGTTTGGTTGCTTTAGGATCCGTTCTGCCCATCCGATCTCACAAGACTCTTCAGGATTCCTCCGCCCACCACCTCTCTCCGGCTGTATGATGCATGTTGATGTTTGCATGGAGCGCTGTCCATCCGCATAAATAAAGTAAAAATACAGGATCTTTCAGTACAGGATCATGTGCACGTCGGGGCCCCAACAAGTCGTTGCAGTCACCAGATTTAGACATTACGCTGATTTCTTGCCACTCACACGGGATATATTGACATTGTTTGCAATCATTTAACAGGAAATGAAGCATGCCCAAATGGCATTGTTTGGAATCACTTCACAGGAAATGACGCATGCCCAAATAGCAATGTTTGCAATCACTTCACAGGAAATGAAGTGTGCCTTATGACACTGTTTGCAATCATTTAACAGGAAGTGAAGTGTGCCTAAATGACATTGCTTGCAATCACTTGACAGGAAATGTAGTGTGCCTAAATGATATTCTTTGCAATCACTAACAGGAAATGAAGTGTGTGCCTACATGACACTGCAATCATTTAACAGGAAGTGAAGTGTGCCTACATGACATTGTTTGCAATCACTTGACAGGAAATGAAGTGTGCCTACATGAAACAACAGCAAAGCAATAACAAGTGGACAGGAGGAGAAAAAAAAACAAAAAACCGACATCACACACATCTACTGGCTTCCTTTCTTTTCATATTTAAACGATAAATCACCTGTTAACATGAAGGATATTGTTATGCACGCAAAACAAAATTAGTTACGGTATATTTGTGCACGCCAAACAAAATTGTGTATAATTTGTGTGTGTGTGTGTGTGTGTGTGTGTGTGTGTGTGTGTGCATTATTCCTCATTTAATAAACATTTACAATCACACAGCGTTCTAGAATCGTTGTGAAAACTAGATTTCGTAAGTTAGATATTCTTAAAAAAAAAAATGACCTCACAATGTATCAAGTAGTGCAAAAATATGTAATAATAAAAAAAAAAACTGTTGGATAATTAGAAAATGACCTCACAATGAAATAAGTAGTGCCAAACAGAAACAATCTTTACCTAACACCGTTTCAGAAAAAAATGCCTGTCATCCTTGAATCTGCGTATAACTCCATTGTTTGATTGATAACTCATCACATGACGTTCCGATGTGTTTTGAAAACGAGGCTAGGTTAGATAACGACAAAGTGACCTTGCGAAATACCAGAGACTGTTGTCGGAAAGAAGTTATCGCATCTTGATAGCACGGAACCTTTCCGATATAACACCCGTCTCCGTTTTACCCACTGATGTGTGTGTGTGTGTGTGTGTGTGTGTGTGTGTGTGTGTGTGAATTATTTTTTGTCTATAGTTGCTGACCCTGACAAGTATGAAAACGCTGTCTGTGCTAACCACCGTGATGACTTGTTAAAAGCTCGAAGACGTTGGACGAATCAACAGTACTGAGCCAGTGTTACACAATACTGTAAAACACCAAAGACAGAGACAAATCGTGAAGTCATTGCAGTCTTTGCTTTGGTCTTTGCTTTAGGCACATGTTCTCTGCTTGAAGGGACGGATGCCAGGAATACACATGAAGAAATTAAGAGTGATTCCAAGATTATATCGAAACAACATGAGATGTCTGTCCTGTACCCATTGGTATTCCACTCTGCTGATGTGTGAATATCACGCTGATTATTGCTATCCGTACTCGGTTCTTCTCTCACTCAAATTCACCCAGCACTGGTGAATGCATTCTGTTCAGAATAGCCAATCATACCAGCCACTGTGAGCAATTATTGTCGTCAATAGGAGGCTTAGTAGGTGGCATATGTTGGATCAGAACAGGCGCCACTGAACACCACCGAAGGGACACCGAAGTGACTCAGCAGCAGTGCAGTGTTTCCTCCAGTGGGCTGCCTCTTGACGACTTGGCATTGACTCCTCCCTGTGGATTGCCGGTGCTGGGCTGCTGCGGCGGGCTGGGCTGGCTGTGGCTGTGGACACGGGTTCGAAATGAGCGGCTTGGGCGCATTGCCACTGAGGTAGCACAGAAATGGGATAGAAAAAAAAAAAAACTATCATCATCCGTAGAAGGCTTGGTGGCTGGAGTTCTGCGTATGTTGGATCAAGCAGCTTAGGCAAACAGGCACAACTGAAGACGTGGCCACCGAAGTGGCTCAGCAGCAGCGCAGCGTCTCCTCCGGCGGGTTGCCTCATGATGACCGGAATTGATAACTTGGTAACTGCCGACGCTGAGTTAGACTGGACAAACCTGAGGTGTGGCTGAGGCTTGCCTGCTTCACAGAGATGGGGGGTCTCCGTGGCTGTTGGGGTTCTTGCAGGCTTTCAAGGACATGGGATTCCACAACCTCAGGCAGAGGTGAAGGGGCAGGCGTCTTTAGCGGTTAACAGGACCGCAGCAGTCCCAGCGACAGGAGATTCTAGGTACAGGGTCACCAGGGTGAGGGACTATAGGGGCCCTCACAGGGTTGTGCGGATCTGTGGCTACAACAGGGGTCTGGCAGAATTACAGGGGGTATAGGCAGTACAGGGGCTCTGCCAAGGTGACAAAGGCCCGATGGAGGGGCTGAGAGCGCTGACAGTGTTAGAAGGATGCGTGCGAGAGGATATGGGGACCCCTCGCTTCGTTGTAGGAATGCAGGGCCCCTGAGACAACGGTGATCTTTATAGCCAAGCCGACCGCGGACATCGTATCAGGGCTGCTCGAAGGGGCCTTGACAGGGTGACAGGTGTGTGGAGCTTCAGGGGCTGTGAGGCCCTGTTTAGGTTACACTGAAAGATTATATATATTTCCCATAGTAAACACCTAGGTGCACAACCCAACCCTTTCTGCAAGCCGCACACGCACACACACACACACACACACACACACATTGTTGTATCTAGCTAAAACACACACACACGCACAAGTACAACGGCTGATTAATCCGACTAAATACACACAAGAGTCAAACCATGCCCATGTGAATGCGTGTAAGTGTACGCGTGAATGAGCAGCATCTACGTATGTGCGCGCGCAGGCATGTAATGTGTATGTCTGTGTGCATGTATTTGACTATGGTCACGAATCTTAATTCATTACCATTCGCCGCCCCCTGTCCACCAAAAAAAAAAAAAAAAAAAAAAACCACTAAGAAAAAGGGGGGGGGGGGGGGGGGGGGGGATAGGATATGAAAGTATTCCGACAATCAATGACAACACAAGTACCGTCTTTATGTCTGAACCGACAATTTATTTCTCAGAATTTCCACCAGTACAATTTCTCTGCCTATACCACTGATAGAAATCAGGCATCTTCACATCAACTGCTAACTGTGTGTCGCGTGCTTTTCCGTCCTAGTACCCTTCACAATAGTCTAGATACTACAACACAGCAAAACTTTTTTTGTGTTCAAAACATACATTGCTTTTTGAAAAGAAAAGAAAAAAAAGAGAGAGAGAGAAATTGCTGCAACAAACTGCTATTCAAATTAAACCGTGTGTTTACCACAGAAAGGACTACCACACCAGGCGCCAAGGACCAGTGGTCACTGTCACGGACTAGGGTGGGGGTCTTTTTAATTCAAATCCCATCAGATTTATTTATTTGTGGGATTCCTCAGTCCCGCCTGGCTTCTCCAAGTCGAGTGTGCCAAGGGTTCAAATGGGACTGGAACCATACTGGTGAATTTTGTCCACTTAAACGGATGCGTCTCTAAATGTTGCTATAGCTTCCTCACCAACAGTACAGGTGCCTGTATCTCTCAGGCCTGGTTGACACCGGGTTGTAGCATGAAAGATACCCAAGAATACAGCTCTGTCATGCAGACTCTCAGGCCAGAATAAAAAACACCATAGCATCATCTTCATCCTCGCTGATTCTAAACGGAAAAAAGTCTCCAGTTCTGTGGCCGGCCTTCATGCTCTGCTCTCACGGTGACCTCAGTATTGAAACCCCCTCCACATCCATGCTTTTGAAAGTTTGTGCCGATCACAATGAAGAAATCCATGGGGACCAATGTTGGAGGCTGGTGGCGGCGCCCTGCAGCAGGGATGCTCACACACACTGGCTCCAAGACCAGGCAAACGTCATCACTATGGGGCTTCAGGAGGTGCTCTCCTGCCTCGGCTGGATGAGGTCAGACACCACTGAACATCACCAAAGTGATTCTACAGTCCACAGAAAAATGTCAGTCTGAAGTCTTGAGGCAACCCACTGGAGGAGTCGCTGCGCTGCTTTATCCAATCAAACCTGGGTGTGACCAGCTGTGGGCAAACTGGATTGGGTGGCTTGGGATTGATGCAACCGGGGGCATACGAGTGATGAGATAGCAAAACGACCTTTAAAAAGAAACGGACTCCTTGCCTCTAAAGATCATTTCTTTCTTCTTTTTTTCTGTCTCTCTATTTTCTCATTTGTTTAAATACAAAGATTCCCTCCCTGTAGATTTTTTTTTTCCTTAAAAACTTCTCGTCTGTTATCAATTCACCTCCTAGTAAAGCCTCCCTCCATGTCAAACATCCAGTAATTCAAGAGTTCCGGAGGTGGTGGTCGCCCAAATCCATTGACTTTGCTGCCATATTAGGCCTGACAACATCTGCTTACAGTCCGTTACTAACAGATCCAACACCAACACTTCTCTCTTTGAACAGAAGATAAAGACCACTGTCAAAAAATTAAAATGACTACCTGCATAAATACTATGTAAAAATATAAAAAAGGCAAAATATATGCATCATAAAAACCCCGCTGTCACCGGAGAAGGAAAAAAAAAAAAAAAAGGAAGAAATTAGCAGAAAGAGGTTTCTGAACAGTAAAGTCAATTGTTTAAATGCACAATAATAGCACGAAGAATCCACTTTACATTCTAACATCAAAAACAAGCACACCAATTCCACTGCAAACATGCCTTGCATTGAAATTAGACACAATGCGTGCTAAAGAAATTTGACTCAAAGAGTTACATGCGGACAGCCTACAGCACAGATATCAGCTACCAACTGAATCTCCTGCAGAAAAATCAGAATGGCATGTCTTGAGACCTGACACACACACATTACTACTGTCAAGAAGTTTGCATATATACTGTAATTCATGAAACTCTGGGCCATTTCAGGCACTTACACTGACTCTAGAAAACACTGATTACAAACACGAAAGAAACACACATATGCACGTGCGCACACATAAACATAGTTTACAGATGTGAAAGGGGGCTGCATGATCAGGACAAGCAAGAACCACTCCATCGAGTGGTTGCTTAACATAAAAGATATAGAGACAGTTTCCTGCCCTGCCCGGCTTCTAAACTGAGCTGTGTTTGCTATGTCCTCAACCAGGAAAAGTGGAACCACACAGTCGAGTTTCATCCACTGAATAGATGCGTCTCTGACAGAGTTGCTCAAATTTGCTGGCCAACACTGAAGGTGTCTGTATCTCAGGGCCTGGTTGATGCGGCAATATAGAATACAGCCCTGCCATGCGGTCTCAGATCAGAACGGAAATCAGTAGCACCATCTTCATCATTCTCATCTTCGTTGATCAGCATTAAAAGGAATGTCTTAGATTCTGTGGGCCTTCATGCCCTGCTCTCATGGTGACTTCAGTTGCGATTGCCTCATCTCGTCTATGGCCCTGGTTCGATTCTGTGGGGGTCACCAGTATCGGCATGTTCACTGGGGACTGTTGTTGGATGGATGGACATGGTGGCACTCTCCAGCAGGAGTGGCTCATTTGTGCCGGCTCTGCAACTAGGCAAATATTGTCCTCAGTCGGGGGCTTGGTAAATGGTGTCCTGCGAATGTAGGATCAGAACAGACTTGGCCACAGTGCAATGTCTCTCTGGAAGACTGCCTTATGACACCAACTTCTCCCTGTGGACTGCTGGTGCCAGGGCCAAGGCGGGTTGGGCCAGCTGTGGCTGTGGACGAGGGATCAGAATGAGGGACGAGGGTGCAACGCCACTGAAGTGGCACAGAAGATGGGACAGTAAAAAAAAGAATATAATGAAAAAGAAAAAAAAAAAAAAAAAAAAAAAGAAAAAGAAAAAGTGAGTGAGGGGCCAGGATTTGCATCCAGCCTCGTTTCCCCTCTGTTCGTCTCTGCCAGAGTGCCGTTTGATCTTCCAGATCACTGAGCACTGCTGACCACTGAAATGCTCGGCTGACCGGTGTGCCCTCTTCAGCAACCCCCAACCAGGGTGGCCTTCTGCCTGCAGAGAGTCTTTGCCCGAGTGTGAAACCACGTGTGTGTGTGTGTGCTTTACACTGGACACTTCCACGCTATCCATTATGAATGTGGTGGACAGCCAGCCCACAGTGAACAGCAGACAGACACACACAGCCAATCAGATCCACAGGAAGTGGTGAATGCCTTCACTGGGCGCACTGCAACTCCAACTAGCAAGAGGCCAAGACACTGACCCAGTCCCCTCTACATCTCTCTGATGCTGATGAGTTTACAGAGGAAGAGTACTGGTAAACACAATGCGATCATATGGCCAGACAAGTGATTTTCAGAGTGCAAGGTGTCCTCAAACAGGTCAAGCAATTCGTGGCAATGTTCATCTTCACTGTCATGTTTCATACGGGGTCTGTCTGCAATGGAACAAGTAATTTTTTTCTCCAACAAAAAATTCCCAGAATATTCCCAGAATATTCCCACGATGACTGGAAAATCATTCGCTGACATCTGGGGAGTATTACTTGCTGCATTTTTTTCCCCCTCTCATCTTCTGTGCCACTTCAGTGACACTGCACCCACACAGCGCATTCCAACCCTAGCCACAGCCTGACCCGTCCAGTCTAAGCCCTGCCACTGGAAATCTTCTATGAGAAATCAGTGACAAGTCATCATGAGGCAACCCACCAGAAGAGACACAGCACTGCTGCCAAGTCACTTCGGTGGTATTAAGTGCGGGACACAACCTTCTACACCCCAAACTGACACCAATAATTGCTTAATGCCAGAGCCAACATAAGCAAGCTCTCCCTCCAGAGGGATGCCATCATGTCTGTCCAATGACAGTCCCCTTTGAATACGCTATTACCAGTGACCCCAACAGAACCAAACAAAGGACACAGACACGGAGAGGTGACTGAAACAGAAGTCACCATGAGAGCAGGACATGAGACATTTCATTTTTTTTTTTTTTTTTTTTGATGCTGACCAATGAGATTGAGCATAATGAAGATGATGTTGTGGACCTCCCATTCAGGTCTCAGAGTGCATGACATGGAATGTACTCTACATTTAGTTTGGTTATATACCCTGGCGTCAACCAGGCCTGAGAGATGCAGACACTTGCTGTGTTGGTCAGGAAGTGTGAGCTACACTCTCAATGATGTCGTCAGTTTATAGGATGAAACTCGACCCTACAGTCCCAGTCTTACCAACTGAGCCCACAGCAAACTTAACTCTGGGAAAACGTTGTTCAGGGCAGAAAAATCCCATACATTAACCGCCATGAAAGGAATCACACCCATGATGTTCCAGCCAGCAGTCTGTGACGCCAACCCTTTGCCACAGTAGCTGGTTATTTTGAGTAATTTTCATGTATTTCATTCATATTTATGTCAGTAAAAGGACATCTTCAATGGAACTTATTTTGTCCATTTCGCCTTGTGAAAAATGAACGGTCACTTTACACTGTTTTGTGTGCTGCTTATTTGTATTTGGTTCCCCACTATCAGCTATGCTACACTGATGAAATCATAGCGCACTCTCAGACAGCAATTTAGCCTGTGTAGTGTGTGTGTGTGTGTGTGTGTGTGTGTGTGTGTACAGATCTACATAATTTATGTGTTACTTTGATTGAAATGGTGCTGCGTACCAATCAACTACTTTTTAAAGGATGTCATAAAACATACAATATCAATACTTGTATTCAATACAGACTGAAACGTGCATGCGTATACCTACTTAATATCTATTAAATCTTCATTTACCTGTTACTGTGGAATGGTGTTGCATACCAGTCAACTACTTTTAGAAGAATGTCATAAAACATACAGTATCAATAGCTGTGTTTAATACAAGCTGAAATGTTATCCATGTCTTCATCCAAGCTAGTTGCTTGTTTTCCACTACTACATTTGTGAGGCAAGATCAGATAAATACAAGTGAAAATCATGAAATAGTCTTCTACTATGATATGTACAATTCCTGACTTTAAAAACAAGTGTAAATTTATTGTTTCAGACAGCATCTAGAAATCATGGCACGACAATCAGCATATGACTACGTTAAAAATAAAGAGATGCTCGTGCTTTTTCAAAAGTGCATTGACTGATAGTTAAAAGATTTCAACACATCACAAGCGTTCATAACTTGTGTGTAATCAAATGTACCAACTTAAACACCATACCACCTGACTGTGACACATGTAGAGACTCCCAAAGTTAAAGATTTCAACATATCGCAAGCATTCACATTCTGTATGTACCAGCATACGCACCCCATCCATCAACTGTGACATATGTAGAGACTCCTAACAACAGACCATTTCTGTTGTGGTGTAGAAGCCGACCAGACCACACTCTCCAGGACTATAGTGCCCTCAACAGACTGAGAGAAAAAGACGTAGCCCACGCCCACAACTCCACTCTTCCAGGAGAACCTGCAGCAGACCATGGAGGATCTCAGGAAGATCACCCATAGCAAGTGGATGGCTTTGAGAAGAAGAAGAGAAAAACTATTCTGCAACAAACCTGACTTGTCCAAAATGGCCCCTTTCTCCCGACTCTTGGGAATGACTATGACTATGCAACGATTTGACATCCCCGTCTCCCTCCCTGGAAATACAACATGACATATAAACAATTTACCATTACTATCTCTCCATTCCCCGGAATGACTATACAAAGGAAAAATATGTCTGTGTAAACCAAGCATGGACATATATCTCAACACCTTTATTCTTTTACATCATGGCGACAACGTTTGTCGATATGGCAACTGAAACAATGTTCCGAGGAGAGAGGCAGAGGGTGGGACTGGGGTTGGTGGAGGTGGCCAGGGCAAAAAAACTGAAATTCTGACGTTGAACAAAGATGTGTATTTTATACTCTTCAATGTAGGGAAGTTTCCCCCATATCTCTGACCCCACTGCTCAACAAAAAGTAAACTTTTGGTCCGGTGATTTTTCGTTCTCAGATTTCTTTTGTTTTATAACAGGCTTCCAAAGACGTTTTTGACATAAGTTACAGTTTCATTCAAGTTGTTTATAGTCTGCCGGCTATGTGGGGCCATGCCTGGGATTTGATCTCCTCTAAGTTGATTCATTATACAGGTGTTGTTAAACTACATTTCTAAAACATGCGAAACCTGCTTTAAAATCTTTCTTTAAAAAAAAAAAATCTAAATGCAGATGAAAAATATTTACCTCTTTCAAGAACTTAAAAACCACATCTGGTAAAACATCTCTCTGAACTAGGTTTTCAGAGTCTGCTGCAAAGTGTCAATGTTTGGCATCATCCAACACTCCAAAAGGACATGTTTCATAGCGAGTGGTATTCCCCCAAGATGGAGTATGGCTGCCTTAATGGCGAGATGAAAAACGGTCATACACACAAAACTCCACTGCCTGTCTATACAGGCAGCGTCCGCAGGAGTATCAGCCTACGTATGCAGAAAGAAAGAAAGAAAGAAATAGCCAGTGGTACATTGCATGGAATGCACCATGGAGCTTCGTTGCCCTCTAAAAGATGTGAGCGGGGTTTAAAAGGGGGCCTGTGTGTAATCGGCAAAACAAAAATAAAAGTTTTTTTTTTTAGTGATCACCCAAGGCACATGATAAAAAAAAGATTTGGGTGGATCTGAAAGAGTTTATCTGTCTCAGAGAGAGAGAGAGAGAGAGAGAGAGAGAGAGAGAGAGAGAGAGAGAGACACAGACATAGAGAGAGAAAGAGAGGAAGGGACACAGAGGCAGACAGACAGACAAAGAGAACAAGAGAGAGACACACAGCACCTATTATTTAGCTTGTCATCTATCAGAAACAGAGAGAGAGAATGGCAGAGAGAGAGAGAGAGAGACAGAGAGAGAGAGCACCTATGCCCTCTACTGAGAGAGACAGGCAAAGAGAAAGAGACAGAGATAGACAGACAGCGAGAGAGAGCACTTAAGCTCTCTACTGACAGCAGCAATTGCTTAGCTGTGGAGTCAGCGTCTCCCCATCCTACCACTCCCCAGTTTGAGGACACAGCCGAATGCTTCCCACGACAGTCCCTGTAAGCTTGTGACATCACTATGGGCAGGAGGAGGAAACGGAATCTGAAGTCACCACGAAAGCAGGCAGTGAAGGGCACAGAGCTGGAGGCTCCTTTTTTTTTTTTTTTCCTTTTTTCAACCAGAGTGAGGATCAATATGATGCTCTACAGAGTTCCTTGCCAGTCTGTGAGAACGTGGCAGGCTGTGTTCCATGCTTTCTTTCAAATTAACTATCATGTTTTGAAGAGCAAAACATAAATGACATGCACTGCACAGAGGACTGCGGAAGCAGCAGAGACACAGCGGAGGCAGCAGGCACAGCAGAGGCAGCAGCAGACACAGCAGAGGCAGCAGACACAGCAGAGGCAGTAGACACAGAGGCAGCAGACGCAGCAGAGAGCACAGCGGAGGCAGCAGACACAGCGGAGGCAGCAGACACAGCAAAGGCAGCAGACACAAAGCAGCAGACACAGCAGAGGCAGCAGACATAGAGGCAGCAGACACAGACACAGCAGAAACAGCAGAGGCAGCAGACACAGAGGCAGCTGACACAGCAGAGGCAGCTGACACAGCAGACACAGCAGAGGCAGCAGACACAGCAGAGCAGCAGACACAGCATACACAGCAGAGGCAGCAGACAAAAGCAGCAAAGTTTCACAAGAGAAAAGCAGACAGAAGTGTAACACACTGACACGAGAGATGGTCGGTTCAAAACCAGCAGTTTTGTGGACACAAACAAGACGTCAAACTACGGACACAAAACGCTTGATTATCTGCCTGTATGACTGACTGAATGAACTGTTGTACTGGGAAAATGGGCACTGGTATCCTGCTCTCCTACCCAAGCAAGAGAAGGTAATCATGATGGGAGTACAGCGGTACAAGCATCACCACCACTCCACACACTGCAGCAAGGAAAATGGAAAGAAAGATTATGTGAGGCTTCAGCAAGATTTCAAGCACAATACCGTTCGACGACAGTACATCATTCCCCCAAGAGATGCATCAGTTGTTTTTCAGACTGACATCAACACTTCTACGAACAATCAGACACACCAGGCGTCTCCACGCACAAGAAACAAAGTGTACAAACATGCATCGAAAGAGAAAACACATGTATCGACGATGCCCTCTATGCTACGCCTCGTCTAAAAAAAACAACATCCACCACAACAGAAAATCACCATGGAACACAAGGTAAATGTTCTTGTTTTGATTATTCATAGATACACATAACATACCTGACAGATTCTGAGACACAACTTAAAAAATAAAACTATCATGCTGTATTTACTTCTACACAGATCAATAAGAAAACAAGATTGTACATGCAACTACAAACCGACATTGTACGGACAAAAAACTAACATTTTAAAATCCATCATTCTACTGACTGTGGGAACAAAGGACAGTTTGAGGCTCAAGGTGTTATGGGTGCAGTATTATCAAACATGGAGACCTCCATCCCCCGCCTTCCCCTTCCCTGAGCTGAGTCAGGTACTCATTTAGTGCTGAGAAGACGGCAGGGGTTTTCCAGCCATAAAAAAAAAATCAGATTTCATGAACTCCTGACTGTCCACTCTGCAGCTGCACTCGCTAACCATGTGACTGTGAGATCTCTGTGCATCAACAGTACAAGCCTGAATGAAACATACTGACATGACACACATACATCTGACAGATCTACAGTAAAAGATGATTGTACACACAATTTAAAAAAAACAAACACAAGTACCGACAGCAATGGCACAGACTCATAGCGTAACACTCGCATGACACGCCCACACCCTGACAAATCAGCAGCGTAGGGGCTGATCTCGTAACCCACATGAATCAGCGTCTTGTCCTCGCCATCTCTACTCCCTGCCCTCTGCTGGGCAGTCTCTGTCCTCCCTACTTGCTACTTCCCGGATGTCTTTTTTTCTTTGTTTTTCTTATTCAGAGACAAATTATTCTTCACAGAACGATTCTACCACTCCCATCCAGAAGACAAGAGAATACAGCAGTATCAAATCTGCTTCTACAGGAGGATGGAGTGGGACAGGGGATGTAACTCTGCTGGTGAAGAACCAGTTGGGTGGCTAATAATTTTCAGAGTGTTTCAACACATGAATTACCTTTTTGTTTTAAGATTACTAAAAAATAGCACACTGAAACGACAATCGTCTCAGAATCTTAATTTTCTTGGAAACCTCGCACGCACTACACAGCGAAAGCAGCAGCAGGGCATGCGGATGAAGGTGGGAGGCTGGGAGTTACAACAGACCCTTGTAGTCCACAAATCACTATCAGCACTTGCACATGGGTTCTCACGCTGGATTTGTTTACCGCTGTAAATTTACACAACACTGCGTAATGCCCACCTTCTGTAAATATCAACTGGTGTTTGTATATTTCTTCTCCTCTCTCTTGCTTCTGCTTCGTGCAAAAACGCAAGAGCGTTGCTTGTTCCGAGTGCCTCTAATCTACATGCGATAGATGAATGGGAGGCGCAGGCGGTACCGGCATCGAGTCATGAACTTTATTATGGCAGCAAAATTGACTGAGGTGATTAGGATTCAGCGGATTTGTTAGTGAAATACTGTGTGCATTAAAAACCCAGTTGTAGCTGGTGCATAGCATCACAAGAAGACACATGCCCCACCATTCCTGGTTACCCATGTGGCCACGACAACCGTAGCAATGTACATCTACAGCATTTATTATTTTTATATTCTACCTGTACATCTTGACCATGGCACATAACAATAATGGAACAATGAAAACACTACAATGAATGAAATTTAATTTTTTTTTTTCTTTAGGATTCAGTGTATTTCATGGAGAGAGAGAGAGAGAGAGAGAGAGAGAAAGAGAGAGAGAGAGAGAGAGAAAGCAAAAGAAGAACATGCACACAAGAAATGCATACACAAAAGCAGCAAACATGTATCACAATCAGTGACATCATCCATCATGAATGATTAAGCCCAAGAATCAGCAGTATGTGGCACGTTTCCCTTCCACTTACCCCCCCCCCCCCCCCCCCCCCCCACTTCCTCTTTGTGAGAATGTCTGTGAAAAGACACAACTTATGCACATGAACAATACACAGCACTCTGTGAAAAAAACAATCAAACAAACACAACAGAAATCCCATCCATTATGTTAAAAATTCATGTCCACCAATGTGACAAAAGACACCTGACAAAGTGCAGAACCTTCATCATCATAGCATCACTTTGTCAGAAGCCATAATGCTACACCACAAAGGATTAATCAAGGTTTGTAGCACAACGATTCACTTTCTGTTTACTTGAACACAAGTCTGCCTTACGTATAAAACACCACAGTTGTTAAAACAAGAAGGAAATGTGAACTCCACAGTATAAAGATGTTATTACACATGGAAGCAAACAAAGTTACGTATCTACTTTCATTTCTGTCTTCTTTAGCCAGCTCTGCCCTGTTCAATTGCATGCACACAAAAGCCAGCGAATGAAAAAGCAAACACATGCATAGATAAAAAAATTTTTTAAAAAGAAAATTTTTTCTGTGTAATCTTGACATTTTTCCTTTGTATTCATGTTTAAAAAAAATAATGATAAATAATGAGGTAATTATTCTGAGTTGAAATCCCAAACATGGATTTCAGTGCCACTACTTAACAGGCTACTCTTCCAACACTTGCTGACAAATAGACATGTTTCACAAGAACAAAAAAAAAAAAAAAAAAAAAAAAATCAGGGGAAGATAGCACTGTCTTTCCAGTGCAAATTGTTATCTTTTCTCAGTTTAGGAGTCAAGCAAACAGTTCTAGAGTCAAATATTTGATATGAAGCCCAGGCCAGATTAAGTATTAGCCTACAGCACGCACAGCTCCGTGCGCTGCGCAAAGCTCTGCTGCCTACGGCATGCACGGTACGGTGCACTGACTGAAAGCTCCATTACCTATGCAACACACGGGTCTGTGCATTCTTATTTTAAAAAATTCTCCCAGTCTAAGAGAAGTAACTCCCGCCCAGAAGTTAGTAGAGGGTTCTTGGTAGCCTGACATGCCCTAGTTCTCAAGTTAAGGAAAGTTCACATTCGCTGTCTGCAGCTAAGACAAAGAACTACTTGCTGGGTTTTTCAAACTTGGAACTGACTGCATTTCTGGCACCGGCCTTTCGTCTGCTAGAGTCTAGTGAAAATGCCAGCTCAGCACTGTTACTGTTTCACTGTATTCAAGGCGGTTCCGATAACGAAGGAGTCGATCAACAGTGGAGATGATAGGGAAGATGAGGGATGTCTATTTGAAGATGTTCTTGGTTACAATGACAAAATTAACCGATTCGAATGATTCAGTAACACACACAGTGCTCCACTCGCAAGACCTCTCTTGCCCAAATTCTGTGAAATTGTTTAAAAATGGATAACTGAGAGCAAAAAGAATCATAACCATAACTGTATTAGGTGAGTACTTTTTGTATCAATCTGTCTGCATGCCATTACTAAACACTGATCGTCAAACTCTGCACTTGTTTTTATCTCTGTGTGTTTTGGCTACTTCATTTATCCATGCGTTGTCTCAACGCTGCACGCATACGTATGGACAGTGTTAACTCATTTGTCACGAGCAGACGCTATAGCGTTTTCCAATGACATTATGCTTCCGTACGAACACATGCTGACAAGGTTTTCACCTGAACAGATTTTTCATGCGGTGATAGTGCACCACAAGCTATAAATAGTATTGTCAGCATTCCTTTGTTCGCCTGCCGAGTGGTTTCGCATGGCCCCATCACCCACTTTGCCTCAGTTGCTGAATGACTACAACAATCCACATGACTTACTAACCTGCACAGAGTGTCAAACATGGCATCTCAATCAAGTTGTTCTGCAAATGTATCGGAGCAAAGTCGTGCCCGTCCGCAACTTTTAGCATTCCTGAAGTTATTGAAATGCTACAAACGGAAGGTTCATCTTATCTCTTGTTTTGTATTTTTTTTGGGTGTTTTTTTTTTTTTTTTTTTTAATAACCATAACAAATGGCTTGTCCACAGGGAAACAAGGGACAGAACTGTCTGTCTTGAGCGAGTTAACGATCACGATAAGAACTATGCATTACAGGAGCAGCGTTTTGCATCCATGCTCTGGCATGTTTTCTCACTGACTGAAGAGTTCAGCTGACTAAAATTTTTTCTCCCTGACTGAAGAGTTCAGCTGACTAAAATGTTTTCTCCCTGACTGAAGAGTTCAGCTGACTAATGGGGGGAAAAAAATCGCTTTGAGTGTGCCCACTAGCGGTTTCTGTCCCATGAAAATGGCAGAGTCATTCTTGCTTTACACAAGACCTAACACGGATGACCTCCCTTGCAGATTTCTAAATGTGTATTGAGGCACAACAGCATGTCATCGTTTATCCCAGCTGCTGACAATGACAAGCCTGATACACTACTCCAGTGTTCAAAGTCCTACCCCCCCCCCCCCCAAAAAACTGTCAGTACCTCCTTGTTAACCCTTTCAATCCTGACCAGCTGACAGCCCAGTCTGCCTCTCCTGCTCGGCCACTTTGGGCACCTGCTTGCATGGAGTCGGCCATTCATTACAATCCTAATACCTCAAAACCAATCTGACCCAAACGCTAATTTATTCATACAGTAACAAAAAAAAAAAAAAAAAAACCCAACCCAACTGTATATCAACATATCTGAGTTTCATGCAATATAATGGACTTTTGGATCTTTTTAGTATTTTCAAAAATTCGAATATTATTTTATTCACTGCAATACTCTGTTTTCTTTTTTATGTAAGCATTTTTTTTTAAAAAACACACGTTAACTGTTCCAATTCTGAGTGAAATTTAGCGTATCTATGTGGATATTCTGTGCGAGTACCTTCCTTTCCTAAAAGCTGATTCACGCATATTCATAATATGATAATCTAGTTTGAATAAATGGACTACATGGCCCAAACGCTGTTCAGGCAGAGGGTGAGAATGATGTCCAGCGGCACCCGAAAGGTGGTGCAAACACGCAGGGCTAGGGTTGAACGAGTCAGTCACACTGACCACCAGTGTTCTCAGATACAACGCAACAAAGACGGCTGCAGAGGCAGACCTGTTTACCCTAAATTCATGTACCTGTAATATCTCTGACAAAAACCCCTAATTAAAAATAAAAACCCTGTAATTTTCAAAATCACAATACTTTTGCAACTTTTGAAGATTTGGAAGAAACAGCCGTTGGCACGTAAGACCGCGTCGTCACCATCTTTGATAAAGTGAAAGACGCAAGGCATGCAGGGAAATGTCTTCTTACTGCTTTTGACCGAAACGGTAGCAGACGAAACTTTGCGTTTAACAATTTTCTTGTTTTGATTTTTTTTTTTCCCATTTTTTTTTTCTTTCCCCGTAATTACCATGATTTTGATTTTTTTTCATACAAATTACGGCAAAATCATGGGGGTAAACAGGTCTGCAGAGGGCATCTGAAAACCTGAGCTATCACTGGCGACTGATGATGTTGGAGGTCTAGCGAGCTGCTAACACTTTTTGACCAGTAAAGAGAGAGCTTCTGAAGGTGCCAGATGATGACCATTAAAGGCTAGTAACTTTAATACTCTTGCTCTCCTTTATCAAACGTAACAGGGCTTGGTTGTATGACTCTCAGGTTCATTTGATTCAGGACGCAGTGACTCAGAATCGTGCTGTGGGTGAAAGCACCTCATTTTCTGTTATGATAAGAAAGTGCTAACTCTGACAAAGGCAATGAAGTTTTTTTTTTTTTTCTTTCTGAACAGTCCAACTGATCATTTTCCCTAGCTGAAGAACATTTCCTTCATCACGTTTTCAGTCTGTCCCACACTTAACCATTGATACTGGATGCTCTTACCCAGCCAGGTACCACAAACTAGAAAGAAGACGAAATAAGAACTAGTTATCAGAGTAATCCTCCTGCCCAGTGTTAAGGGAGTGAGCTCCCTTAGAGTGCCACTGATCTTATCACATCTTGAGCTGATGTCTTCAGTTTTTTTGTTTTGTTTTTTTTTTCAAACCCCTTTCTTAGAAACAGGTTGTTGGTTTTTTCGGAGCTCCGAGAATTTTTCTAAAATGCCAAAGAGGCAGCGTTCTCTTGTCATCCATTTTCCATGGACAGAGAGAGGACAAGACCAAATCGTCTGTGCTTTACCTGATGGAGAAAAGACAGCTTTCGTTTTGGACGTGTCCACCTTTTTTCAACACAGTCTCAACAGTTTCAGGCGTACACTCCATGAAGCCTTCTACTCTGAAATCCCATGACAATGTCCTTTATGTAAGCCACCAGCATCACCACCTCCATCCTGATGATGTCATACCTTCTCTGTGGATGTTCCATGACAGCGACAGAGTTATGCTCTCCCTTTACAATCACGGGTGCTGTGTTCAGTGTGGCCAGTGTTCTCCACCCACCCTACCACCTGCCAACCTTACCTGCAAGCCTTATCTGCCGTTATGATGTCTAGTTGGCAGAGTCAAATGGAACCACCTGACAGGAACCTTTTCTGAATCCTATTGTCCGTTTTCCTACGGAGGAGAGGGCCAATTTACCACCCCGTCTTCAAAGCAAACGAGGTCAAAAGAACCTGTCTACGGCTCAAAAAACGACTGCCAAACATCTGTGTCAACAAACAGCTTGTCTTGTTCCACTCCAGCCCTGCAAAAACCATGCTTCTCTTGCAAAACTCTAAAACTGCTTCTAGTGTTTAAATTCACTTAGCACAATGAATGCCAGTATTTAATTCATTTGGTATAATGAATGCCACAAACCAACAAACCGGCACTAGCATTTAATTCATTTAGCATACTGAATGCCACAAACTTACACACTGGCAAAGGAAGGAAGACTGCTCACAACTTCAACACCGACACAGCTGACTCGCACGCCTTGACAATGTTTTCACCAATACATGCCCTTTCCCCTGATCACCGGTCCTGTTTATTTTGGTACAACTGTGGGGTCACAACCTTCCTCTCAGCTTGACGCCGATTCTTCCATGGAATGAGCGAGGCCAGATGGAGAGGGGGAATCACTCTCTCTACTTCTGGTGGGTTCATCAACCATTGGCAGTGAATAGCCTCCCCTCCCTTACCCCACTCCATCGCTCCATTATCAGCCACAGCGACATCAGGAGCATTAAACTCTTTACACCATCACACTAGCCTTTCAATCAACACGTTCTGATGCAAAACACTCAACTTCCAGTTTCCCCAGTATACAAAAAATATGCTTACAGTTCTGGGCTTTAACTTCTAAAATAAAAAAAAAAAAAAAAAAAAAAAAAAAACACACATACAATTTTCCTTCACTGTCACAATCAATGAAAAAAAAAATCCTTTCAACTCAAAGAACACACTAGATGGCACTTCATTGCTCTGAACTCCAAAGTAACTCATGTTTGAAAAAAAAAAAAAAAAAAAAAATTGCAGCATTTCACACCCCTTATGTGTTTTCTCCCTTAAAATAGAAACTTACTCATTCTTTTACACAATCAACAACAACAAGCACAACAACATTAAAAATCTCCACATTCAAAAAAAATATGTACATACACAAGTGGAAAGATAATAGAAAAAAAAACCCACCCAATCTCCATCACAGTTTGTGTCACCATGAATACACCAACTCCGTCATTACACTTATTACAAAGTTCTATCTACATACAAATAGCTATGGACAACACCAATCCTTCCTCATACAATGGATTCATCTAGATATGTAAACCACACCGTAAACACATGATGTAACAAGGATTGTAAACAAACTCTCCAGACACACCCAAGCTACAGCGGCACAGTAATTTTTTTTTTTTTAAATCCACCCGGCCACATACAGCGTTAAGCTGCAATCTGCAAAGCACGGCTAACACTGGAATCTTTCTTTTAAAAACAAAAAATTCCTTCCTTTCAGGGACCCCAGCTTCCTCCACAACCCCCCCTCCACCCCCATCCCCCTCATCATAAAACAAAGTCTTAAACACCAGAATAGCTGCCAAACCTTCTACCATCAAAACAATCAGGGGAGGGGGGGGGGCAGTGGTGGTGGTAAGGGGAATGGGGGACTTTTGACGTGAAGCTGACCTAACTCCCCTACATCTCTGCTGACAAATGGGATTTAAGCGCAACCTTTTTCTTTTTTTTTTTTTTTTTTTTTTTTTTTTTTAACTATATGCAGTTTCTGATACTCACAGAACATTACTGTGGCTTTATTCTGCCATTTTTCACCAGCCAGTGGAAAAATAAACAAAAAGATCTCCAAACTCTTCATTTTTTTTAAACAAAATTATGAAATTGTTCCCCTTATCCCCACCCTCACCCACCCACTAATTTGGATTATCAGGAATGGTTGTGTTTTTTTGTTTTTTTTTTTCATAAAATATGGAAACTGCTGAACATGAGGAAGGGGTGGCAGCTACGCATGTGACTCGTTTCACGAACAAAACCTGCACAGCAAGGAGCACTGTTCTGTTCCTCAAAGACCAACGTTTCTGTTACCAAGGGCTACCTCCTGTGCCTGATTCCTTTGCCCGTACATGGTGGACAGTCCCAGCTGTCCAGTCTCCTGAGCCTTCCGCCTCGACCGTGGCTGATGGGGTGCCAAGGCTGGACAACAGGCATGATCTCCCCTTAGGACAGCTCTCCTATGGGGGCGCTCTGTAGCCACAGGTCGTGGATGAAGGTGTACAGGCTGGACGTCACTGACACCTGCAACATCATCACCGCCTACAGTTTTAACCCTTTTTCTGAAGATATCCTGAATATATATACAGCACAAATCAATACCAATATCAAACAATCGAGGCAATTTCTGCTACAATGGCAAAATTGCTTCAGAGTTAACACTCTTTTTCTAAATGTTTCCCGAGTATATATAAAGCACAAATCAATACCAATATCAAAATAATCGAAGCAATGTCTGCTACTATGGCAAAATTACATCAGAATCATACATTTTCAACACTTTTTCTAAATGCATCCTGAATGTAAATAAAGCAAAATCAATACCAATACCAAATACGGGAGACAATTTCTGCTACTATGGCAAAATAATTTCCTGCCTAAAACTCCATCCTAATGTTTCTGGCACCGATTCGCCAGAAGCACGCAGAACAACCAGGAAAAATAAATATGGAGATTTCATGTTCGATCTGTGTGCCTTGCATCTGCTGCTCTGCTAAGGAAATTAATGCCAGAAAGGTATTAGGTCCGATGGACATGAACTATATATCGATGCTTGCTCTGAGCATAAACATGGAGATTTCATGTGAAATTAAAAACAAGAAAGTGTACAAGACAAAGCAAACAAGTTTCACTGACAATTGTAAAGTGTCTGGTAAGCTCTCGCACTGCAGACAAAAAAATCATAGCCACACTCTTTGACAAACCTTTTTCTATCTGCTTTCACGGAGTTGGCTTGCCAAATGTCACAAAAATAAATAAGTAAATAAAAGTAAATAAAAACAAAACAAAATAAAATACTGAACAAAACAATTTACCTTGGAAACATTTCTATAACTACATCTTGGCTGCTGCTGAGAGAGGGAGATGCAGGGAAAGAGAAGACAACAACAAAAAAACAACAACAAAAAAACCAGACTGATAACGTTGCAGAGTGGACAAGGAAGCCATCTGCTGAGACCCAGCCACCGGCACACAGTCCACAGAAATGGAGACACCCGGTGAAGCGTTCTTCAGTCTCGTGCCCAAACAGCTTGCCATGAGACAACGGAAAAGAGGGAGATGACATACTTTCACAGCAAATGAATCTGCGCAGTTCAGAGCGTACCTGACCTTGCGCTGCACAAGCAAGCAGCAAACCTTTGTGGCTTTGCATTTTGGTCGGGTCAGTACAGAGAAGTCTGTTCCATACAAGTTTTGATGATACAATAACACGGTTTACATGAGTATATTTTACATTCCCATCAACATTTTCATGTAGTTCATGGTCCATTTTATCACGGGGATCCACATCAGGGTCCAAGCACTGACATTCAGAGTCCATGATGGCGGAATGGTAATCTCTGGATTGTTTGGATCCTTTGAAATGGCTGCTGTGTGGTCTTCTGCCATGGCCAGGAAAATCAAAGGATGTCTTCGCCAACAACAGTCACTCAGACATCACTATCAAACGAAGATATCAGTCTATAAAAAAAAAATACCAGAAAAAAAAAATCATGCTGAATTTAACAGTTGTCACTGCTGGTAAGAAATGGTGTTCTTAGCAAGACCGTCCTTTCAATACCAATAACATTTTTTTTTTTTTCAGCAGGTCAGATACTAAATACTCAAAATTATACCTGCAATAAATAGTTCACTCGGTTATCGACAGAGTTTTTTTTCATGACTGTATATTTGCAGAGACTGTCTGCAGATCTTGCTGTGAACGGAAGCAAAGGGTTTAACCTTTGACATTCCAATGCATTTTCTTTTTAAACCAGATTTTAGTCATTGTGTTTTCTACACTTCCACAACTTTCATTCCCATACTCAATTTAGATCATGCTAGGCGATCATCTATTTCAGAATCCTAACTGATTGTTATACTTTTCCCCAGCACCTTGTGTGTTCATACAGAGGACAATGACTGCCTCATAGGAAACAACTGAACAGCTTTCGTGTGACCAGAAAGTTCTGGCATCACAACTTTGATTAGACGTCAGCTACTTCAGCTGGCAACTGTATGAACTGAACAGACACTCACTTTTGGCAGGGGAAGGGGTAAAGCCGAGGCAGTGATCCTGTTGGTTAAAAAAAAACAAACAAACAAGAGGTAAAGCCGAGGCAGTGATCCTGTTGGTAAAAAAAAAAAAACAAACAAACAAAAAACAGGTGGTTGACTGAACTCTAGTGTTTGGTTAAAAAATGTTTTAAAAAGATTTTAAAAAAAAAAAAAAAGAAAGAAAACAGGCGGACAGCACAAACTGACACTGTCACCCTGAAGGCAGCAGCAGGAACACTGACCTTGTACGGGGTCGGGTTCAGCATACGTTTTTGGTCCTGTCGTACTGTGTCCAGAGATTTGAAGGCTCGGGTTCGTAGACTGGCCAAGGGAGGCAAATCTCTCAGCACCTGGAACAGAGACCACTATCTGCACTCCTAGACCAGTGGACGGACAAAGAACACTCTTTATGCTTGTAGACTGGATTGTCCAGTATTCATGAACTGTATTCTGGCAACCTTGCCCCAATCAGATACAGGGGCTGTACAGAGGTAAAAGGCCTTTCTTCCTTTCTACAGAAGGTTGTTTCTTTTCATCAGTGTTTCTTGGTTGGACTGTGTGTCTGTCAGCACAATTACGCAGCTATGGAACTGATCTGAACTAACCTTTGTGCATACAAGGATCGTGGCTCAAGTTCCAATCCGATAAATTTTGGAGCCGTCAGTCATGTGGATCTGGTTTAAAAAATACAATCCATAATCTGTTGATCAAATGTTCTCATCAACAAATTTTCAGTCGAGTATAATTCCTGTGAAACTACTATTACAAACTGGAAACTATCTGTGAAGTAATGGTATCTTAACGGAACATGAAAACTTTCTAGTGATACTAGTGCATTTCCTATCACAGCATCAAGTGCACAGGAAGTAAATCTTTCAGGATGCACCTGCTTTTCTTTTCTCCCCAGGCAGCAAATCATTGTTTTTGCCCATGAACAGAGCTGCTCACATAACTTAAAAAAAAAAAATCTTTAATCAAAGAAAGAAAAAAAATCTACCTCCTTTTTTTTTTTCTTTTATCTACCATGTTACAATAAATGCTTCACTGTGCTGGGGCAGGTGGGGGGGGGGGGGGGGGGGGGGGGGGGGGGAGAGCTGGGGGCCCTACATTTTAGTAGGGATCCTGGTCAAAGGGTGGATCCAGGATCCGTTCCACCTTGACAGAGGTCTGCACTCTCCCCTGAGGCAGTAAAACAAGTTGACGCTTGAGGTAGTAAAACAAGTTGACACCTGAGGCAGTAAAACAAGTCGACACTTGGGGCAGTAAAACAAGTCGACACTTGGGGCAGTAAAACAAGTCGACACTTGAGGCAGTAAAACAAGTGGGACACTTGGGGCAGTAAAACGAGTCGACACTTGGGTCGTAAAACAGTCGACACTGGGTTCATACAGATTTCCCCCAACTAAAAATTCAAGGACCTTTCAAGCACTTTTTTTTTTTTTTAATTCAAGGACTTGCTTCAAGGACGATTTTAAGAAAAATAATCATGAAATGCTAACACAAATTACGTTCTCCACTGTCTAGGACTTTTTTTGCATATGGGACAAAAGGCCTTGGTTTTTGTCTCGACCTGGGTCTGCCTGCAACCATTCTTTGTACTCTTTTTTTCCAGCCAATCAACGTTAAACGAACACTGTTCTGGCATACTGGCTTCTCAGTGTCACAACAACAGGTCACAGGTTCTTTACCTGTAGCAGACGATTTATCAGTAAGATCGTCTGTCAACTTCGACTTGGCTTCTTATCAGTCAGAAGGCTGGTAACCTCGGTGTCTTCACCTGTAGCAGACAATTTATCAGTGAGATTGTCTGTCAACTTCGACTTGGACTTTTTTGCACTGTCGACTTGGACTTCTTATACTGTCAGATCATTCTATCACATACGCAGGCTTCATGAAGGCTGGTAACCTCGGTGTCTTTACCTGTAGCAGATGATTATCATCTGTTAGATCGTCTGTCAACTTCAACTCAGACTTCTTATACTGTCATTTTTTTTTCTAAAACTTCAATTTCAGTTTTTGTTTTTTTTTTTTCCCTAATAGACTCATGATTTTACATAAACTTTATTCAAAATCATTGGCAGTGACAAAATCTAAACACTTTTAAAGGACCTATGAGCAAAAGCCAGATTCTTAAGGACTTTCAAGGCCTTGAAAGGGGGCCCCCAAAATGAAAGACTTTTAAGGACTGTATGAACCCTATTACATTCAAAGCTGAACTTGACAGAAGGCAACAAGGTTCTCTATGCAACCAAGCTAAATGCTGATTCTCCTAAGCAGCCAAAATAGAATTCTTCCGGAGTTACGTTTAACGACTGTTAGCATCACACTCTGTATGTTTAAAAAAAAAAAAGAGAATCTTGTGGATGAACATACAAACAACACTCTTACATATCCCATAATTTAAAAACATGCAGACAAAAAAAATGTGCGTTTATCTTATTTTGGCTCGTTTTCTGAACCACTGGAGACTATTTCAGCCTCCAGAACAATAAAAAACTGTCCATGATTGAAGTTTTACTACATTTTTTTTTATAGTATCCAAGCGATTTTTTCTTTTCAAAAGCCCTACTTGTACAATTCTGCATTGATTTTCAAATGTCACTAAATCCTACATTGACAAATGTGGAATGCTTGTACTCTTCTTGAGCAAACCGAAATGGGCAAAATTACATTTCCCTAACTAGCAATATTCCCATAGTTGTTAAACTTACACACACACACACACACACACACACACACACACACATGTTCAGAGTCAGACCTGTCCCCTATCACATTTCAAACGCCTCTTAAAATGACAGCTGCGTTCAAAAACCACCATCTTGTCTGCGTAAAGGCCAACCTCTGACCAGTCTCAAAGCAACACTGTCACATGCAAAAACTACACCACTCTGGTGTATGAAAAAGAACCGAGTGCGGCTAAATGGCCAAGCTAGCAGCCTCTTTAACTCTCAACAGATTTTGAGATTTTTGCATTTTGCTTTACGGGTGTTTTTTTTTTTTCTTTTTTGTAACATTCTGCGCATTATTTCCAACATAATATTTTTGTGATGAATGTGTCTATTTCGGGTTTCTTGGGCGATGTATTGCTTCAGATAACAAAAACGTTGTTTTAAATATCATAATTCCAGGAAGAAAACCCGTCGATCACTGGTGATCGAAATTCAAGGGAAAGAACTGGAGAGTTAATATCACTTGGATCAAAGCTTGCATTGAAAAACAATAAGCAAAATAATCCATATTAATGGTCAAAATACTGCTGCAAGTCACAGTGAGTGAGCCGCCTTTTGAATCTATAGCAGTGGCTCAACTTTAAAGAGTTCCAGGACATAGAGATCTGTCGACAGACATACATAAGCCAGCATTCCCATTCTGATACCTTGCCTTCCCTCCAGTACTCATGGTGCAGGGCCTCAATCCTAGCGGGGGACACATAGGCTCGCTTCGATTCCTGCAACCGTCTCTCACATGACACAACGCCATTGTCACACACCCAGGCATGCACACACACACGCATGCACACATGGATACACACACACACGCACGCACACACAGCAGCATGCACACACACACACACACACACACGCACACATACACACACGCATGCGCACACACACACACAGCCATGCACACACACACACATACACACACACACATGCACTGACATGCACACACACATACACACCCACACATACACACACACACGTGCACACACACACACACACACACACACACACACACACCCCTATTATGAATGGGCAAGCATACATCACCCATGTCCATGATAATACATAGCAAAGCCTGATGGTTGGATAAGTATTAACTAAACAAAAACAAAACTGATTGCCTGAATTAAAAAACAACAAAAAAAAAACAACATTATACAATCAATTATTTGGTCACGTTATTCAAAGCCCATCCAAACACAGAAGCCATATCAAGGATGCAAGCCAGTTAAACATAAATTTGAAACGCTGAGGCTGAGAATAGAAATCCAAACCAAGAACTAAAATTAAAGACTGATTTGCAACAAAGGATATCACTACGTTTACATCAAATCAAGTAAAAAAAAACAGATTTCCTTTAAATAAATAAATAAAACCACCTTTGGTGGAACATCTTGAAACAAAATGTTCATGGAATCCACATTAAGATGTTTGTGCCTTTGACTGCACATATTCTAACACTCAATACAGAAATGTTTATCATCAGTGAGCTGTATTTTCTTATGCAGAAGAACATACTTAACATGCCCAGAATATATTCGACAATGATCCCTTTTTCTTTTTCAAGTAAACAGAAAGTCATAAAATACTAATCCATTCCTGCTTATGTGCATTTGCCTGTGTATCTGTTTGCAAATGTGCATTCATGTGTGTGTGTGTGGTGTGTGTGTGTGTGTGTGTGTGTGTGTGTGTGTGTGTGTGTGTGTGTGTGTGTGCATACCTGCCTGTGTGCACATTCAGTATTGTGTCTACTTCAGCATATTTCTAATATAAACATATATGCTTGCTTAAGCGTAAAGGAAGCAGACAGGCATGCCAGTATTTCTATGCCTGTACAAGTGATTCATGCATCCCCAGTCACTGGTGCCCAAAGCAGGTGGCTGAGGTGGTTTACCTGTGTGGGGTGTCGACACAGCAGCCTCTTCCCCTCCGTGGGCTCTCTCTCCCCGATCTGAATCATCAGGTCCACCAGGGCCGTGCCTACACCCACACAACGTCACCATCAGCAGACCCACCCTGTCCCTGCCTTAGTCCTAATACTGTATTACCCACACCCACACAACGTCACCATCAGCAGTCCCACTCTGTCCCTGTCTTAGTCCTAATACTGTATTACCCCACACCCACACAACGTCACCATCAGCAGTCCCACCCTGTCCCTGTCTTAGTCCTAATACTGTATTACCCACACTCACACAACGTCACCATCACCATCCGCAGTCCCACTCTGTCCTGTCTTAGTCCTAATACTGTATTACCCACACCCACACAACGTCACCATCACCATCTGCAGTCCCACCCTGTCCCTGTCTTAGTCCTAATACTGTATTACCCACACACCCACACAACGTCACCATCACCATCCGCAGTCCCACCCTGTCCCTGTCTTAGTCCTAATACTGTATTACCCACACCACACAACGTCACCATCACCATCACCATCCGCAGTCCCACCCTGTCCCTGTCTTAGTCCTAATACTGTATTACCCACACCCACACAACGTCACCATCACCATCCGCAGTCCCACCCTGTCCCTGCCTTAGTCCTAATACTGTATTGCCCACACCCACACAACGTCACCATCACCATCCGCAGTCCCACCCTGTCCCTGCCTTAGTCCTAATACTGTATTACCCACACCCACACAACGTCACCATCACCATCAGCAGTCCCACCCTGTCCCTGCCTTAGTCCTAATACTGTATTACCCACACCCACACAACGTCACCATCACATCAGCAGCAGTCCCACCCTGTCCCTGTCTTAGTCCTAATACTGTATTACCCACACCCACACAACGTCACCATCACCATCAGCAGTCCCACCCTGTCCCTGTCTTAGTCCTAATACTGTATTACCTACACCCACACAACGTCACCATCAGCAGTCCCACCCTGTCCCTGCCTTAGTCCTAATACTGTATTGCCCACACCCACACAACGTCACCATCACCATCCGCAGTCCCACCCTGTCCCTGTCTCATTCATAATACTGTATTACATACAGCCACATTCAGTCAAAGTTACCCACATGCTTTCCTCGTCTCACTCATAATACAATTCACTCAGCCTCACTCATTCAGATAACTGTGTTGCAAATACCTGCACTATTCACCATGCATTACTGACATCCTGTTCTGGTGTCATTCATGATATTGTATCGACTACACTCACAGCTGTTGACATCACTCACACCTTGACCTCATTTCACTCACAACACTAGTTTCGCATCCACACCCACGCAATACTGTCAGCATCACTCACACCCCCAACTGTATCAAAATATCATCACAATCTGGGTTGGGGTACAACCACCATCAGCATCAGCATCTTCCAAGAAAGATACATCAGCAATCTTCACCACTGCTGGGGTTGGAAGGAATATTTGATCAGTTGTATCCTCCTCCTCCTCCTAAGGAACAACAGGGCTGTCACATTACTTAGCTGCTGCAGAAAGGGATACATGTGTGTGTGTGTGTGTGTGTGTGTGTGTGTGTGTGTGTGTGTGTGTGTGTGTGTGTGGATGCATGCGTGAGTGAGTGAGTGATGTGAGTGAGTGAGTGAGTGAGTGAGTGAATGAATGAATGTGTGTGTGTGTGTGTGTGTGTGTGTGTGTGTGTGTGAATGCCTGTGTGTTTGTCTATGTATGTGTGTGCATGCCTCTGTGTGTTTGTCTATGTGTGTGTGTGTGTGCCTGTGTGTGTGTGTGTGTGTGTGTGTGTGTGTGTGTGTGAGTGTGTTGTGTGTGTGTGTGTGTGTGTGTGTGTGTGTGTGTGTGTGTGTGTGTGTGTGTGTGTGTGTGTGTGTGTGTAAGCAGGCACTGACCGTCATGACCATACAGGCGGTAGGCTCTCTTGCGGCCGGGCAGGGTCACCTTCTCAGCGTCTTCACTCAGCTTCATGGTGGGCTTGCCGTTGACCTCCACCAGCTGGCAGGGTCATGAAGCAACAGGGTAACACACTGTGTGAGTCATGGTCGGTTCACAACCAACACCTCATGATGTAAACATTCTGGTTGATTTGCCATCAACATGTCAAGATACAGGCATTCTGGTTGGTTTACCACCCACATGTCGAGGTACCAAGAACACTAAAAGAAAGGAGAAGTGACATACAGCCAAATGTAAGAGCTGGATGGCTTTCAAAAACACACGCTATAATAAAAACCTAACATGAAAATCCCCCTCCTCTTTCCTTTTCATCCAACTAATCTCTACCCTGTGTTTGACATACACCCATATCCCCCCCCCCCCCCCCTCATTCAAAGCACCTTTCTCCATCCTCCTTTCTCCTACCGTTATCCACATTCCATGCAGTTTTTTCATAATATCCTGTCTCCTTTTTGTTTCACATCATTTTTTGGATCTATCCACAATTCATACCCAGTGTGCCCAGTCTCTGTGTGTGAATGTCAGGGTGACAGGGTGAACAGTCAATGGAAAAAAAAAAGAGAAATGTGGGGAAAGGGAGTAGGGAATGAAGAAGAAGGAAGAAGAGGGGGAGAGAGAGAGAGAAGAGAGAGAGAGAGAGAGAGAGAGAGAGAGAGAGAGAGAGAGAGAGAGAGAGAGAGAGGAGAGAGAGAGAAGGCAAAGTGTCACAGACAGAGAAAGTAAGAATGAAAAAAAAGAGATTCACAAACAAAGACCAATGACTTCCCAAAACATAAAGCATTTTTTTTTCAATTGAAAAGAAGAACTTTCTCTTAAAAAGCACCCTATCCCTGCCTACCCCCCCCCCCCCCCCCCCCCCTCCCCAATCTCCCACGTAATTGCCTCCCCGCCCCCCTCCCCAAAGACTTAACTCTCTTGCGTAACAGACAGAGGAAAAGGGTGGAAGAAAAGGAAAGACAGAAAGAGAGAGAGAGAGTGCGGGAACAAGGGGTGAGAAGAAAAGGGAGATAGAAAGAGCCAGAGAAAGTGGGAGACAGTGGCAGAGGAGAAACAAAGAAAGAGGGGACAGAGAGACAGAGAAAGGTGTTGAACTCTAAAACAAGACTTAGAAAAAAAAAAAAAAATTCAAGTACTGTATTCACCAAACACGAACAAATGAAATACAAGACAAAACATGACGCGTTTCGACCTCTTAGGTCTTCAGGAGAGATAAACACCACTCAGAACAATGAAAATGAAGAAGAACGAGCAATCACTTGTCTCACTGAACAAGCCATCACTTATCTCGTTCAACGCCCATCTTGCACCAAATTCAATGAGATATGTGATTGCTCGTTCTACATTTTCTTTTGTCCTGAGTGTTGCTTTGTTCTTCATTCGTTGTCCTGAGTGTTCTTTATCTTGCCTGAAGAAGACCTCAGAGGTAGAAACATGTCGTGTTTTGTCTTGTGATTCGTTTGTTCATGTTTGGCAGATGCAGCGTTTGTGTTAGATTTCCACCTTCACTTTGCAACTAAATCTAAAACAAGAAGTAAAACCAAACAGTACAGAGCAAACCCCAAAGCCCCAACAGATCGTCCAATGCTACACACCCTGAAAACACAACCCAGTGAAAACTCCAAAGCCCCAACAGATCGTCCAATGCTACATACCTTGAAAACACAACCCTGAGAAAACCCCAAAGCCCCAACAGATCATCTAATGCTACATACCTGAAAACACAATCCTGAGAAAACCCCAAAGCCCCAACAGATCGTCTAATGCTACATACCCTGAAAACACAATCCTGAGAAAATCCCAAAGCCCCAACGTATCATCCAATGCTACACACCCTGAAAACACAACCCTGAGAAAACCCCAAAGCCCCAACAGATCGTCCAATGCTACATACCCTGAAAAAACACACCCAGAGAAAACCCCAAAGCCCCAAAAGATCGTCCAATGCTACACACCCTGAAAACACAACCCAGAGAAAACCCCAAAGCCCCAACATATCGTCCAATGCTACACACACCCTGAAAACACAACTAGGAGAAAAACCCCAAAGCCCCAACAGATGTCCAATGCTACATACCTTGAAAACACATCCCAGGGCCGGCTGCTTCTGACATGTCACCAGGTGTGTGCCGATTCCAAAGCTGTCAATGTCATGATTCTGTACAACACAGATACACATACATCTGTAAGTCAATACCTTTATTTTTTTTGTTTTTGCTGTTTCATCTTTCTCCACCCATACATAATACTGCCATAGACAGTATAGCCACTGCAATGCCACAGTGCTTCCCATACTCCTTATTAACAAGCTGCCAGCCTTCGAGGAAAAGGGCGTTACGGTCTAGGAGTTGTGGCTGCACCAGAGAAAGTTACAGGGTCTGTCAGTACTGAAGGTGCAAGATACATCAGAGGTCTATGGCATTTAGACCCCCAAACAACAGATTCCAGGATGGAACTACTGTCAAAAGGTCTGGCAAAGAGAGGCCACATTGTGATGCCATCACATATTAACCCCTTTCTCATGAGAGGAAGCAATGGAGAAGAGTAACTGGCAAGTACGAAAACTGACAATGAGAGATGTCCTGATCTCATGTCTAAATGAAAGAATATTTTGGGCATTCGAGAAGGGCATTTGAGAAGGAAAAGGTGAAAACACAATCAATCAATCACAATCGAGGAAAAAGACAAGAGATGAAGAAGTAGTAATCAGACCTGCTGAAGAACAGGAAGCTGTATCATTTGAACAGACTATGCCGCATCCAAAACCCGAAATTTC
>JADBJO010001293.1:65000-77500 GCA_016801955.1 Conus betulinus
TAGGATCAGTACTAAACCACAGCTGAACAAACAAACAAACAAAGACCTGGTAAGCAGCCTCACAAGCTCTGGTGCTGCAGCTTGCGGTATGCATAAAATCATGATTTAAATGCCCCTCTGTAAGTCCCTTTAAGTGCAAAACAGATTAAATACCTAACGGATAGCAGTTTTTGTTATTTACTGAAATTTCATCGATTTACATGCTTTTTTAAAATAATGAGACAACAAAAATCCTTACTCACTGCCAATACATTTCACTTTCTATTTCAAATTTGAAACGATAATATCAGTACATGTCATCGTTTGTCATACAATCGGAAATTATTCTTCCAGACAATGGCATTAGCACATTTTGCCAACTGTAGATACTAATCCAAACCATGCACATAAACAGCCTTAATGCAACAAGATTTAGGTACAACCGGCTTCTCACAGTATTGTTTATAATTACAAGTACACGCTAGACGATGACAATGTTCTCTGACCTGTGTATTCAAAGAATGTATGGTGTCCTCGTTGATGTCATTGCTGGCAACTATAGTCAGTTTTTCAAACCACGGCAAGTCATACCTGAAAAAAAAATATTATGCAGTTCAACTGTAATTGTTACACACACACACACACACACAACATACAACACACACACACACACACACACACACACACACACACACCATACAACACACACACACACAACATACAACACACACACACACACACACACACACAACATACAACACACACACACACACACACACACACACACACACACAACATACACACACACACACACACACACACACACACACACACACACACACAAAACACACACACACACACACACAGAGACTCACTCTTTGGCCAGCCTGCAGAAGATCTCCCGCACAAGAGAGGAGAGGTAGGCCAGGTCTCCACTGTCCAGCCTGATGCCCAGTGCCCGGTACCCCAGCTCGTGCAGAGCCATGGCCACCGTGCAGAAATTGGGCATGCCGCTCCTGAACACAGACATAGCACCCACACTGCTTTCACACCTGAACCCGCTCACTTTTTTCCTGACTAGTTTTACAACACACTCTCCTGTCTAAAACAAACGCTACAATGCTACTTCGCATGGAACATCACCAGAGTAGGGGGGCTAACCTCAACCTCCTTACCAGTCAGGCAGCAAGAGTGATTTCCCCTAGGAGTTCGCCTGGCTGTGCCATATTCAAACCAGATGTGGTTCTTTTCCATGAAATCATAAAGCATGACATTCAACTTCAGTCCTAAACATGGACGAAGCAAAACATAACATTCACCTGGACACAGTTTGGAGAATTTGTTGTTCTCTCCATCCCATCCCCATCTTTTTTGCCCCATATATTTCAGGACCTGTAAACCCACTATTGTTCGCGTATTTTGGGAAGTTGCTGAAGAAGACTGAGTAAGACAGGATTTCATTTACCTGTCAAACCATTCGATCTGGCGTCCTCGATCACCAAGACAATGCTGTGGTTACATTCCAAAGCTGTGATTACCACTTAAAAACTTTTGAGTCTGGAAGATTGTTTTCCACAAGTCCTTTAACATTCACTGTATTCAAGCATATTTTCACAAAACTTTGGTACGCCTGATAACATTGTAGGTGTCTATACGTCATACAGGTAAACAGATCCGTGCCATACCTGATGATATTGTTGGTGTCTATACGTCATACAGGTTAACAGATGTATGCCATACCTGACGACATCACAGATGTCTTTCAGTCATGCAGATGAACAAACCTGCGCCATACTGAAGGTAAACAGACCTGTGCCATACTGAAGGTAAACAGACCTGTGCCATACTGAAGGTAAACAGACCTGTGCCGTACTGAAAGTAAACAGGCCTGTGCCGTACTGAAGGTAAACAGACCTGTGCCATACTGAAGGTAAACAGACCTGCGCCGTACTGAAGGTAAACAGACCTGTGTCATACTGAAGGCAAACAGACCTGCGCCACACTGAAGGTAAACAGACCTGCGCCGTACTGAAGGTAAACAGACCTGTGCCATACTGAAGGCAAACAGACCTGTGCCATACTGAAGGCAAACAGACCTGTGCCATACTGAAGGCAAACAGAACTGCGCCACACTGAAGGCAAACAGACCTGCGTCATACTGAAGGTAAACAAACCTGTGGCATACTGAAGGTAAAGAGACCTGTGCCATACTGAAGGTAAACCTGTGCCATACTGAAGGTAAACAAACCTGTGCCATACTGAAGGTAAACAGACCTGCGCCACACTGAAGGTAAACAAACCTGTGCCATACTGAAGGTAAACAGACCTGCGCCACACTGAAGGTAAACAGACCTGCGCCATACTGAAGGTAAACAGACCTGCGCCACTGAAGGCAAACAGACCTGCGCCGTACTGAAGGCAAACAGACCTGTGCCATACTGAAGGCAAACAGACCTGTGCCGTACTGAAGGTAAACAGACCTGTGCCATACTGAAGGCAGACAGACCTGTGCCATACTGAAGGCAAACAGACCTGCACCATACTGAAGGCAAACAGACCTGCCATACTGAAGGCAAACAGACCTGCGCCATACTGAAGGTAAAGAGACCTGTGCCATACTGAAGGTAAAGAGACCTGTGCCATACTGAAGGTAAAGAGACCTGTGCCATACCTGATAACATCGTAGGTGTCTATAAGTGCCAGCAAGGCATCAGGAAAGGCCTGGGCATAGCCGATGAAAGACGCCAGCTCTCCTTCGCTGACTTGGTCTGGCAGAACGCTGCAACACAAGTGGGGTCTGTTGCTGACATGATGTCTGTGGTCTGTTGCTGACATCATGTCTGTCATCTGTAGCTGACATGATGTCTGTTCAGTTAGGTCTGCTGTAAACACAAGTGTGGTCTGTAGCTGACATGATGTCTGTTCAGTTAGGTCTGCTGTACAACACAAGTGTGGTCTACTGCTGACATGTCTGTTCAGTTAGGTCTGCTGTACAACACAAGTGTGGTCTACTGCTGACATGATGTCTGTTCAGTTAGGTCTGCTGTACAACACAAGTGTGGTCTACTGCTGACATGATGTCTGTTCAGTTAGGTCTGCTGTACAACACAAGTGTGGTCTACTGCTGACATGATGTCTGTTCAGTTAGGTCTGCTGTACAACACAAGTGTGGTCTACTGCTGACATGATGTCTGTTCAGTTAGGTCTGCTGTACAACACAAGTGTGGTCTACTGCTGACATGATGTCTGTTCAGTTAGGTCTGCTGTACAACACAAGTGTGGTCTGTTGCTGACATGATGGTCTGTGGTGGTCTACTGCTGACATGATGTCTGTTCAGTTAGGTCTGCTGTACAACACAAGTGTGGTCTGTTGCTGACATGATGTCTGTGGTCTGTTGCTGACATGATGTCTGTGGTCTGTTGCTGACATGTCTGTTCAGTTACTTCTGCTGTACAACATTCAGCTGTATTTTTACAAAAAAAAAGCTTTAAAAAGAAATTCAGGAAGAAAAAAGAAAACCCTGAATGATCGATTCATCAGTCCCTTCGCTCTTCCCCTCTCCCCCCCCCCCCCCTCCCCAAACTCCTCCCCTTCTTTCCATGAAAGGTGTCGCATTTGGTGGACTACAGCATACCCTTAACTGACAGCAAGCGAGTTTGAAAACTAAAGAAGTCAAAACAATTTCCGATCCACATGAAGTATATGAAAAACAAGAGGGCAAAATATGAATGAGAAATGGACAAGGAACAATCTCACCCTGTTAGTAAGTTTAGATGATCATACAGAAGACCGAAGCCAGTATCTATGGGTCACACTAAATCAATGGTTCTGTAAAATAATGACACAGCTCATTACAACTCAGTCACACACCACACTCCTCCCCACTGTCTGATCCATTTCAATGTGCTGAGCAGAGTAAACGAGCAGCAGCAGAGAGACAGCAACAGCAACTTAGCAGTAGAGAGATACCGATAACTTAGTGTCAGAGACAGCAGCAACTTACGCATGACGGTGGACAGCTTGTCCTGCCAGTGCAGACAGAGAGGCAACAAAGTCCACCTCCCTGTCCTCCGTCTTGTGCTTCAGCATCTGCCCCACAGACAACACACCCACCTCATCACCTTCACACAGACAAATGGGGCAAAGACAGGACAGATCAGACAGGCACTTGCAGCCCATGTCTGCCCTCACCCAGCCATGAGACGAGTGGCAGTGAACCCTTTTGTCACTGGTGTACTGCTGGAGTCCTACCTTGTCCAGGGGGGGGTGTGTGCAGTCCATTTGCTGGTCATGACGCTAGTACCCAAAGTAAAGTCCACGCATGAGTAATTCACCTATGGAGTTGTGTGTGGCCTATTTCTTGGTTGTGCTAAACAAAAAAAATAAAGGTGACCCCACATTTCCTTCCCATACCAAATTTCAAAAAGTAATCTGCAATGACTCCACCGAACAACAACGAATCACAAAACGAATCACAGACAAAACACGACGCGTTTCGACCTCTCAGGTCTTCTTCAGGCAAGATAAACGACACCAGGACAACAAAGATGAAGAACGAACAAACACTTTCGTTGTCCTGAGTGTTGATTATCTTGCCTGAAGAAGACCTAAGAGGTCAAAATGCGTCGTGTTTTGTCTCGTAATTCTTTGTCCACGTTGTCTGGTTGAGCCATGAAATGTGTTTAGATCTCCGCCTGCAGTCTCCTCACTTTGCAACTTACTTCCAATACCAGCGACCTGGGAAGGCTAAGACATTCCAACACAGCCTATGGTGGCATCTGCAAAGCAAAAGTGGCCACCATTTGCCATGCCCTTCCGTCCAAGTCCAACACGTTTTTGCATGATTTCTTTCTTATAGCGAGGACAAAGCGCGAAAATGAATGACAGTGATAGTGGCCCCTGATTGTAATAAAACATGAGCTCCACAAGCAGCTTACACTGTCCTGGTCCTCTGAAGGTAAGGAAAGGTAATGAAGCTTATAGCGCAGCCAATCACAAAGGATTACATCAGGGCTGTCAGTGCAATGAAGTCAACTCATAAGTCATTACTAAAAGAAAGAAAACAAAAAAAAGGAAAAAAAAAAAAAAACCTCATTCACACAACCCTTAAAAACACACCTTTTAAAAACAGGCTGGATATTTTGTTAAAAATCTTTCCTTCACAACATCTTAGATCAGGTAAAAAACGGCAATCTAGTGTGTGAGATGACCACAAGGTTGCTGTTGTCTCACACACGGATTCTGCATTTTCCTTCTGAAGATGAACAAAATGGTCAGTTCTACACAATAACATCCAATAAACAAACATACATGTACACAGCAAACCACATCCACTGCTTGATTTTCATTCCAAATTGGTGCAATTCCAGAGTGATTGAAAAAAAAAAAAAAAAACAGCTCAGTTTTCACAATCATGTTTGACAATGTGAAAAATCAATTCAGCAGAAATGTACCTCTGACATACAAAAAAAAAAAATTAAGAAGTGAAAAAAAATTTTTTTTTTAAGGGGAAAATCAGGAGGCTGTGCCGAGGTCTGGTTACATAAAGAAAAATACTGGCAGTGACACAGAGAAATGACTCCATCGTTTACCTACAGCATACAGAAGGTCCTCTGAACTCCATCATGAGCCGAGACAAATAACTGTTCAGCCTGACGAACCTACGAGCCAAAACTCAAATAAAACCAGGCGTAGTTACAAACGAGGCAAAAAACAACTGAAGTCCATGTTTCAAAAGCTCAAAGCAACAAACGCTGCATGACAAAGTCACCTGGGTTTTCCACTGATGAAATTTGAAACTTACAAGGTCACTGTCCAGTACGCCCTGGGGCACCAACAGAGACACCAGTTTCAGAACCATGTAGCTGGACCAGGTAAACCAACAGAGACATTACTTTCAGAAGCATGCAATCCAGCCAGGAAGCAAACCTGGCACTCACCGGGCATCGTATTTCCTGCAGGGAACGGAAGGAGGTGACAAAGGCATGGGCGTGGGTGCCTTTGACGGGAATGCCAAACATCTTGCCGGCCAGCACGTTGCTGGTCCCATCAAAACCTGCACGCACACACCATCAACAGCACATCACCTCACCACCATGCTGGCTGTCACATTGTCCAACTCCATGTAAGACTAAGGGAGAGGATTTGTGTGCGAGTGTGCGAGAGACAGAGAGAGAGTAAGTGTGTGTGTGTGTGTGTGTGTGTGTGTGTGTGTGTGTGTGTGTGTGTGTGTGTGTGTGTTTGGTGCGTGTATGTGTGTACGTGTGTGTATGTGTGTAGCATGCGAGCATGCTTTTGTGTGTGTGTGTGTGTGTGTGTGTGTGTGTGTGTGTGTGAGTGTGTGTGTGTGGGAGGGGTGTTTGTGGTTTTGCCATTGTATAAACTATCAAAACACAGGAAAAAACAGACAAAACCATGAATGGACTGATAAATGAACAGGCCAGTGCTGTCAATCCCAGCACGCTTGTTCCCATCTGACCCCCCCCCCCCCCCCCTGTTGCATGTAACATGTGATGTACATACGTTCATCTAACAATGAGGTAGACACAACGCTCTGCCTGTAGCCACCCGCCTCCTGCTCTTGCCTTGGCCTCCACTGAATCGACTATCAGATGGTGAGCCCCTCCCTCTCCATTCCACCCCCACACACTCACTGTCAGCACCTGGGACACACCAAGGTGCCCTCCCTGCTCCTTCCCTAGCCTCTCCATACATCACATCCCTATGACAGCTAAACCATCCACATCCTTAGGGCTGGTGACATTAAGAGCTGCTAACAGCGCCAGCCATTAGCACCTTACATCACACCCTTACGACAGCTAAACCATCAACATCCTTAACTCTCTTCACTTCTTTCCCTTGAATTTCGATCACCGGTGATCAACGTTTTCTTCCTGGAATTATGGTACCTAAAACAACATTTTTGTTATCTGAAGCAATGTATCGCCTAAAAAACCCGAAACAGACACATTCATCACAAAAATATTATTATTTTAGAAATAATGCGCAGAATGTTACGAAAAATTACAAAAAATTCATACAAAATGCAAAAATCTCAAAAACTGTTAGTTAAGGCTGATAAGATGAAGAGCTGCAAACAGCGCCAACCGTTCAAATTCATTTCTGACTCCCAAGATTACAAAAAAAAAAACAAAAAAAGTTTGAAATGGACGTATGGGCATACAGACTCTGAAGAACACCTTCTGGGCAGCACTCTCATGAGACAGAGCGTCTTTCCAAAACGACCTGAAGCATGTTTCAAGTCCGTCCTGCCCCTATCATCCCAAGCCCCCCATTTCCTCCATAAATTCTCTGGAGGTGAACATCTTCCTCCCGCTCTCTGATGAGTCTGTGTACATGCTAAAGATACATCCTCCCATGGCAGTATCTGAAGGCAAAGCCCCGCCATGTCACACCCTTGCTTTCCAACCCCTTCCCACACCAGCCCAATACCCACTGGCAGAGAATGCCATCCAACAAACCTTCACAGACAGCAATTCCCCACTGGCAGAGAATGCCTTTATCTTATCTACTCACACACCCATCTACCCTCAAACGTGCTTGTCAGTATTCCGGAGAGTGCATTTCAATATCTTCAGCTTCAACCAGATTTTCATACATTTTGTACATGTCCTTGTGGGGAAATCAAGAGAATGTTTCTTAGTGTCAACTCACGCAAAAACTCCATCTTGCACAATGTGCAGTGAACAAAGGGAGGGCCATGGACTGACTGTTGTCAAGATCGTTTTCCCTCTCTGTATGCTCTTTCAAGTGATGCTGTTTTCTTGAACTACTGACCGATTTGGGGGATCTTTGAGCCTCAATCTCTTCATCATAGGCCTCATGTTTTGTTTACAATTCACTGCAGAGCAAATTACATGGGTTGATGAAGTGGTAACAAAATGGTGCATGTGGACATTTCAGGTATCTCTTGAGCCACAAAATACCAAGGGAAGCAACTCTTGGTAAGTTCTTGGAAACCCCTATCTCTTAACATTGAAAAACGTAACAGAATCAATGTCAGGCCAAACTTTTTTTTGCTATGTTTTTTTTTTTCTGAGGGTACGCCCCCACACAGAGTTTGAACTGCATAAAAATATATGTATATAAGCGTACAGTAGACAGGTCTAGGAGACACAACCCAGTCAATCACACAGCAGCCCCTTTGCCCAGCCCAGCGCTACCTTCCCCTGACGTACCACCGAGGTAGCAGTATCTGGAGGCCGACAGCCCTCCGTCAGGACCCTGAGCTCGCCTCAGGCCAAACTCAAGCAGGGACTTCTGGGAACCGGCTGCAATACGGAACCTCATGGCGTTGGTGGCCACAAGAGACTGTAACACACACACACACACACACACACACACACACACACACACACACAGATGGAGACACACACACACACAAAAGCACACATGAACGCATCCATATACACACACACACACAGACACAAGCACGTAAGCATATATGCAAGCACACATGCAGGCACATATACACACGCAATGTACTAGCCATGGTTATCTCTGCCCATTTCTTCTACTTCAGCAAAGATTCATACTTCCACTTGTTATTCTCCTTCCAACCCCTACCCTCCTCTCCCCACCACACACACAGATCAACAGAATCGCAAAGACAACCAGCAGTCACTCCCTTTTTCAGTCTGAAGGAAAATCAGGTCACAAGACCACGGCCTTCTTTGGAACAATTCAACACAAGACATCATTTTTTCTAAGTTTCAAAACCACAACTGTTTTCCTTTGTCTTTCTCTCCTAAGTCAAGCAGAAAAGACTGACAGACAACTTGCGAGAATGTCACAGCAAATTAAGACTCGCAGGACATTTTGGGGGGGTGAGGGGTGGGGGTGGGTGTCCATGGTTTCAGGTGCCGTGGCAAAGTTCTGGTTGCCAGAAATGTGAAAGTGTTTCAAAATGACAGACACCTTCATACTATTCCTCAAAAAAAATCAGCACACATTCACGATACATCACTGACACCACTGACGGTCTGAAGAGTATCACCGAGATTTAAAAAAAAAAAAATTCCAAGCAAAAAGCAAAAAAAAAAATGTCCACTCCTCCTACCCTTTCCTCCCTCCCTCTGTCTTTTGCTCTCTGCAAAAACATGTGCTGAAAATTGCACGACAGTAACGTGACAAGAAAACACTGTATTGTAATTGTCTACGTTAGCGTATGATGCATCTCTCTTGATGTCATCATTCACCCATGAGAGAGAGAGAGAGAGAGAGAGAGAGAGGCTGTGACCGAAAAACTGAGACCGAGACAGAGCGACAGAGAGAGAGAGAGAGGGTAAGCAAGAGTCAGAAACAGAGACAATGAGACATTTACCACTGGGGAAATGAAAACTGTGTGCTTGATATTTCTGTACTCAAAACGTTTCAAAGGACTCAAGCTGTGACCATTTACTGGGTTTTAGCTGAGGTCAGTTATTGGGCTTAAAACAGCTGTGATCAGTTATTGGGCTTAAAACAACTGTGGTCAGTTATTGGGCTTGAAAAACAGCTGTGGTCAGTTATTGGGCTTGAAACTGTGGTCAATTATTGGGCTTAAAACTGTGGTCAGTTATTGGGCTTAAAACTGTGGTCAATTATTGGGCTTAAAACAGCTGTGGTCAGTTATTGGGCTTGAAACAGCTGTGGTCAGTTATTGGGCTTAAAATGGCTGTGGTCAGTTACTGGGCTTGAAACAGCTGTGGCCAGTTATTGGGCTTAAAACGCTGACGGTATGAATATCTCCCCTCCCTCAGCCTTCACACCCATAACTGCGTTTTTTTTTTTTTTTTTTTTTTTTCTCTCATTAATTCTGCATCTGAATCCATATCAAGTCTTCCAAGTTTACATATTAAACACACACACACATACACACGCACACGCACACACACAAACATACACAACATTTCTTTTTGTTTATAGCTATCCATACATTGTCTTGAGCCACAGTTTATCTTTCCATTAAAATCCTTTATTTTTTCTTTTTTTTTTTTAACTTTATTCCTTTTACTTAATCTTGCAGACAAGACAGACACAACACACAGACACAGTTGAAATCATATACATAACCTCCTCTGCAGAGGGAGGTGTCCACCCTAAACGACAAAACCTACTGATACAAAGTCCCCCTAGATTCCTACCCCCCCCCCCCCTCCCCTTCTCCCCGATCCTCCCATGTCACACCTGGCATAGTTGACCAGTTGAGGAGGGGCGTTTCCAGCAGCTGCACGACGGCCAGCGGCCCCTCCACAATCAGCAGGGGCACCTTGGGAAACACCACCGTCCCCTCGTCCACCGCATACAGCGTGACGCCGTCGGCCGTCAGCCCTGACAGGTAGACGAAGAACTCTCTGTCCACATCCGGCGGCATGGCTTTCTTCAGGTACTCCAGGTCTGCAGCAACACATGGCAAGATTATGCACATTACTCCAGGTCTGCAACAACACATGGCAAGATTATGCACATTACTCCAGGTCTGCAACATGGCAAGATTATGCACATTACTCCAGGTCTGCAACAACACATGGCAAGATTATCAAGATTATGCACATTACTCCAGGTCTGCAACAACACCTGGCAAGATTATGCACATTACTCCAGGTCTGCAATAACACATGGCAAGATTATGCACATGGCTTCTTTCTTCAGCTACTCCAGGTCTGCAACAACTCATGGCAAGATTATGCAAATGGCTTTCTTCAGCAACAACTCCAAGTCTGCAACAACACATGGCAAGATTATGCACATTGCTCCAGGTCTGCAACAACACCTGGTAAGATTATGCACATTACTCCAGGTCTGCAACAACACATGGCAAGATTATGCATATGGCTTTCTTCAGCTACTCCAGGTCTGCAACAACACATGGCAAGATTATGCAGGCATCACACTCACAATCAATTGGCACAACATGGCAAGATTATGCAAGCATCCAACTCACAACCAGGGCAAAATGAAAAAAGGCTGGGCACAAAAAACAGGAGAAAATGTCCTCATACTGGACAAAATCAATGTGTCAGTCAGCCTAAAAGGCAAGGGAGTGCGCAAGCCCAATAACTGACACTCACACACACACACACACACACACACACACACACACACACACACACACACACACACACACACACACACACACACACACACACACACACACACACACACATGCACACACACACTCCCTCTCTCATCACCACCACAAACATGATCACAATGTTACCATAATGTTATATATGTGTGTGTGTGTTAGTGTCAGTGTCAGTGTGTGTGTGTGTGTGTGTGTGTGTGTGTGTGTGTGTGTGTGTGTGTGTGTGTGTGTGTGTGTGTGTGTTGTCTGTGTGTTTGTGCGTGCATTCTTGCGAGCTTCCATGTGTGTGTGTGTGTGTGTGTGTGTGTGTGTGTGTGTGTGTGTGTGTGTAAGAGTGTGTGTGTGTGTGTGTGTGTGTGCGAGTGTGTGTGCATGTGTGCATGTGTATGGGACTGTGTGAATATGCCCACATAATGTGCTGGTCTCACTTTGTGCAAAGGACAACAAACGACATTTCCCAAGAAAAGCAATAATGATCATAAATACAACTCTTTTTTTTCAGTCCTTAGATGATTCTGCCAAGATGCCTGTGCACTTCCAACCTGTAAGAAGAAGACTGGCTCAATCTGCTGAGAGTGCATGCTTCTGAATCAGCGCTACTACTAGTGACACGGCTGATAACACATGAACCCAGACTATACTTCTGACATAACAGGACACATCCAGGTCACCAGCAAACTGACAACTGATTTATCCAGAAGTTCTTTTTCCCTTCTGTTAGGCATTATACTAGAGTGATGTTACCACTATACCACATGCATGAGTGTGTATGTCTATAGAGACATATATTATCCAAATAAAAAGTTAGATTGATAGTTAAGAGAGAGAGAGTATACAGATCGATACTCCGATAAACAGACAGAAGATGTATGTATGCATACATGTTTTTACAGGTGCACACACACATATTGGCAAGGTCACACACACACACACACCTACACACACACACACACACACACACACACACACACACACACTCACACACAAATACACGCACACACATACAGTGCATGCACATGTGTGCGCACACACACACACATATACACACACACATACAGTGTTGACTTTGCACATTTTGTCTGATGCTACTTTTGATCTTTTGCCAGTGTATTAATTAAAAAGAGAGACAGACAGACAGACAGACAGACAGAAAGCGAGACAGAGACAGAGATAGAGACAGAACAAGAGAGTAAGAGAGGGAGAATGGAGAGGGGGATGGGGGAGAGAGAGAGAGAGAGAGAGAGAGAGAGGAAAAATACAAACCTTCTTCAGTACTTAACTTTTTTTTTTTCATATTTATACTTGGTGCATGTGTCTATGTGTGAGTGTACTTGCGGGCGGGTGTGTGTGTGTGTGCGTGTGTGTGTGTATGCTTACGTGCATGCGTGCGAGTGTGCGTGCACGTGCACTTGCGTGCATGTGTGTGTGTGT
>JADBJO010001293.1:80000-82500 GCA_016801955.1 Conus betulinus
CAAGAATTCTTTTTGTCTCCACACTGCTGAGCCTCTTTGAATCCAGACTCCAAAATGTTCATCTGCACATCCCACATCTGGACGCCAAAATGGAAAAGGGGAGGGGGGGGGGGGGGGGGGGTTGGCAAGGCAACAATGCTGGTCAAAATTTTTCAGTCCCTGTCAGACCAGACCAGACCTGTTCAGAATGACCATCAGTAGCCCCACACAGCAATACACTTGCCCCTGTCACCAGGCAATGGGTGCTGTTGCACCCTAGAGAATTTTGGCAGCTCAGACACTGCTGAATTGTTGACCAGGGCTAAGAAAGCAGGACATGCTGTAGCAAGGCACCGGCACTCACATCTGACTTCACAGGCCCTGGGTGAGATGACCCAACAGTGGGAAGTCAGATTTGAAATAGAACTGATGGATTGTGGATTAATGAACCGAGCACAAGAAATAACTGATGGATTGTGGATTAATGAACCGAACACAAGAAATAACTGATGATTGTGGATTAATGAACCAAACACAAGTTTACCAATGACAACAGTCGTCAAAAAAAGACCAAAAAAAAAAAAAGACTGATAAGATTTTTATACACATTACAGTGTGATTTAGAGCAAAAATTCCAGTTTGAAGGTTTTCGTTTTGATTTTGTTTTGTGTGTGTGTGTGCGTGTGCATGTGTGTATGTGTGTGTGTGTGTGTGTGTGTGTATGTGCGTGCGTGCATGCGCGCGCTCACATGCAAAAGTTGAGGTAATTTGTCAGCAATGATGGGGCATATCAAGCGTTTGACAAACAGTAAAACTCGACACTTCAATTCCTTCTTATCTTGTGAACTGGCTCCACAAAAGTGGGGCTGTTCACAAAGCATCACCCTTGGCCTAACTTGACCCCTGTGGACAATGGCAGCTCAACTCAAGATAGCCAGATATCTGATGAACGCAAATCAGACTGTTGCTGTCAATTTAGCTCTCCACTCCATCAGGCGGAAGAAGTGATGACAATCATGATGAAGTGTACTGGAGTGCTTCCTCATGAGGCAGGAAGCCTCAGTACTAGGCCCTGTAACTATTAACTTGATGCTTGGGGCAAAGGCAACGACCATGTGGACTCAGCCGCCTGCTCTCTGCTCCGTTGCAGTAGTAACATAACTCATTCTATACCAGCTATCATCTCCCATTACTTTCCCCCAAAACTGACCATTTCTACACTAGCTATTATCTCCTCTTACTTCCCCCCAAAACTGACCATTTCTACACTAGCCATTATCTCCTCTTACTTCCCCCCCCAACTGACCATTTTTACACTAGCTATTATCTCCTCTTACTTCCCCCCAAAAACTGACCATTTCTACACTAGCTATTATCTCCTCTTACTTCCCCCCCAAAACTGACCATTTCTACACTAGCTATTATCTCCTCTTACTTCCCCCAAAACTGACCATTTCTACACTAGCTATTATCTCCTCTTACTTCCCCCCAAAACTGACCATTTCTACACTAGCTATTATCTCCTCTTACTCCCCCCAAAACTGACCATTTCTACACTAGCTATTATCTCCTCTTACTTCCCCCCAAAACTGACCATTTCTATATACATTTTTTTTAAAAAATCATACACAAAAAAAACGATGAATAAACACAGGCTTGTGATTTTTTCAAGTCATCTTTATAAATGATTGAGAAACCACAAATAATATAGCCAAGTTATTTTTCTATTTATTCGGTAATACAGTACGCAGGACAAAGAAAATGAGATTTGGGTGTCGTGTAAAAACTAGGGGTGGTACACAGCCTACGAACAAAAGAATTGACCTTAACTGGTTTTATGCCCTGAAATGATTTAACTGTTTGCAACAATGCACGGGCTTCAGTCACACTGTAACAGCGATTTGTAGCGTTTCTTTCGCCATGCGTGCTTGATGGAGTAGCAGACGACACCATGTTGCCACATCAAGCCAAACTGAGCTGGTGACGTCGTGTGAAAAGCATCTGCTAGTGGGCATTCAACTTGCAAAGTCTAAATACCAGTATGCCTGCACTCTAATTAGTAAGCAGGAGCTATCGCTAGCACGTAGTTTCATGCAAAAAGTCTGCTCACTTCCGAGAAAAATTCCACAGCTTTGGACCGCACAGGCTGTATACAAAGGTTGTAAACATAAGGACCGGATATATGGTCCTTAGTATTTGAAAGAGTTAAGCGATGTGTGGGTTGACTGTTCCCTCTTGATCTACACTACTCATTCAAGTCCAATGACCCATACACATGCGTGCACACACACACACACACATGCATGCATATGCATACACACACATGCACACATATGTGTTCGCACACGCACACATACATACACACACACACATGGGCCCATACCCAAACACCCTTAAACGTACATATGTACACTCACCACATGCACACACACACAATGATAAGAATGGCACAGTCAGTGTTAGGTAGGTACCCAAGGTCTGACCAGAGTGTTGGGCTCATACGTAGGTCAGACCTCTGCCA
>JADBJO010001293.1:87500-92500 GCA_016801955.1 Conus betulinus
GCATTGCCATTCTGACACCACAAAGGACGCCGACAGTCCACACACACTGTAAATTGTCACAGGGTCCCTTCATGGCGCAGGGTTTGGGCAGGCAAGCGAAAGTGGGTTTTATTCGTTTTTGTTTGTTTGTTTGTTTCGTGTTGTTGTTGTTGTTGTTGTTGTCTTTAAGGGGGATGGGGGGGAGGTGGTGGCAGAGAAGAGGGGCAAACCTTTTTTCACAAAATGGTTCCCATACTGTAGTTACACAACATGCAAACCTGTTTTCAACAAACTGCTGCCAAACTTTCATGTGACCTTTAAAAAGGCTTGTTCAAAGCATTGTAGGTTGGTAGCAGCAGAAACTTTATAAGAACCTTGGCAGAAAACAGGGTCAATTCACAAAACAACCTCATTCCCATGCCCTGTGAAGTCTTGTATTGCTTAGGAGTAGCACCACTTGATTTCAGTAACGCTATCAATCAATACAAAGTGACTCATATTGCTGTCAAAGATAATGAAATCAAATTAAAAGTAGACAACATATTTGACTGAACAAAAAAACGAAATCTTACCACTCTCGGTGAAACGGAAATTCTGCAAGAGCTTGACACACACTCCTCCAGCCCGGCAAAGAGAGTGAACTCCCCTTTGAAAGGATTGCGTCGGAAGCACAGATCAAACACCGCCCTGTCATTCATCTTCCCGCTCTTCCAGTAGGCATAGGCCATTGTGATCTGGTACAGATCTGAAACCAGCCATGTATCAGTTTTGTTTTGCTACAAGAAAACAATGGATTCTCTTGTAGTTCATATGCAGCCCTCATAACTGAGCTGATGGCCAGTTTTTCTTTCTTCACACACACACACACACACACACACACACACACACACACACACACACACACACACACACACACACACACACACACACACACACACACACACACACACACGCACCAGTCTAAAAGAATATGTTTCACTGTGAGTGGTACATGACCTGGAATGCACCACGGAGCTTCTTCACCAGAGCTGACTGTATGATCCTCAAAGGTGTCAGTCGTGATGCCTTCCAGGAATGTGTTGAACACTGTGGAAGAGAAGAGAAGACAACCTCCCACTGATGCGTGGACACCGGAACCATTCTCCATTAGCACCCTGTGTGAGCACTACACTGGTGACTCTGGAGTACAGCCACTGGCTGCCCAACGCTTTCTTGAGGTCCATGAAGACTGGTAAGAACTCCCTCTGAGCTGGAGATTTTTTTTTTTTTTTTTTTTTTTTGCATAGGGTACACAGATTAAAGATCTGTTCAATATTACTCCTGTCTGCGCAGAATCCAACCTGTCATCTCCAGCAATGGTTGTATTGTGGTTGTATTGTATGAATACAGTGTGATTTTTTTGCCACTTGCTAATGTGGCTGATCATAATGATAGAACAGTGATTCTGACAGTGTTGGGGATGTCCTTTCTATGGAAATAATGGAAGCGCAACAATTAACGATTGAATCAATGGCATGGACCACTCACAAGTGGGGCAGTTTTCGTTGCTAATGGCAATTAAGATATTACATACTGCCTCTCCACCAAAAAAACAAAAAAAAAAAAAAAAAAAAAAGGCGGGCGTTCTCATTTCAGTGACATGGCTTCAAAGTCCAGATTGTAACAAGCAAAATTCATGACAATGACATTATCTGCAGTACCATTACAAAATTCAACATTTTAAAGTCAAAATAAGTTTCAGGTCTGACCCCTTAATATCATCATGAAATTCAAAATTTCTTTTTGTACGCAGATAACTTGAAACATTCAACAATGTTGTGCTTCTAGTTCTAGTTTTGGGTATCTATGTAAATTCTTTGGTGACCCTACATTGTGGCTATAAAACATGTCTCAATTCAGTCCTAGTATTACATTATAATTGTCAGCTTGCCAATGAAAAGCTAGCGATAACTGCATTTATTTTCTTCTTCAGCTTTTGTTGCTGTCTTTTGGATTTTTTTTTTTTTTTTTTTTGAACAATGCACCAACAGAAAAATATGACCCAGTAATCACATAAATCAACAACGTTTTGCATACTCTCGCTTTTCCAACTGACTAACTAGTCCCAGGTCACTACGACCTTCGGTGCAACTGGTGTTTTATATATAAATGTTTGTTTAATTAGTATTCGTACACACACACACACATTTCACTCTGTTTAGTACAAGAAGAAGGAACACACAGGACACACACACACACACACACACACACACACACACACACACACACACACACACACACACACACACACACACACACACACACATGTACACACACACACACACACACACACATGTACACACACACACACACACACACACACACACACACACACACACGTACGTACACACACACACACACACACACACACACACACACACACACACACACACACACACACACACACACACACACACATGTACGTACATACACACACACACACATGTACACACACACACTCACACACACACACACACACACACACACTTTACTTGCACATGACACACCCGCTTGCACATGACCCCGCGTCAAACAGACGGACCTGACAAAACAGAAAGTCTATGGCGGTGCACGGCAGTGATTCAGAACACCACAAACAAACATTCATCAACAGACAAAACACAAGCTCCTGCGCCCTCCCAGCCTTTGACACTGTTGCAGCACTACGACAGTGCATGGCCACAGCACTCTGCTAGCTGCTGCAAACGCACCAGTGCACAGCCCATGGGTGAACTTGATGTGCCCTTTTCCAACTGCCCTGGTTTGATTCTGTCCCTGCTCATCCAACATGCAGGGACGAACGAGCAAAGAGGAGTTTCTCTTCAGATCCTGTCGATGTGAAGGCCTAAAAATACTCGGAGAGGTTTTAGAGTCCCGGCAAAGTCAGCATGCGCCTGTGCATGGCATCTATGTGGGGAGTGCAGGTGAGCATGCATGTATGTACGTCAGAGAGAGAGTGTGTGTGTGTGTGTGTGTGTGTGTGTGTGTGTGTATGTGTGTGTGTGTGTGTGTGTGTGTGTGTGTGTGTGTTTGAGAGAGAGAGAGAGAGAGAGTGCATATGTGTGTGTGCATGTGTGTGTGTGTGTGTGTGTGTGTGTGTGTGTGTGTGTGTGTGTGTGTGTGTGTGTGTGCATGTGTGCGTGTGTATGAGAGAGAGCATGTGTGAGAGAGAGAGAGAGAGAGAGAGAGAGAGAGAGAGAGAGTGTGTGTGTGTGTGTGAGAGAGAGAGAGAGAGAGAGAGAGAGAGAGTGTGTGTGTGTGTGTGTGTGTGTGTGTGTGTGTGTGTGTGTGTGTGTGTGTGTGTGTGTGTGAGTGTGTGTGTGTGAGCGTGCACGAGTCTCATTTGTGTATATGAATGTGAGAAGGGCAGAGGGCAAGAGTGTACACATGTATATATCAGGCACTGAGGCAGACAGAGAGAGAGAGAGAGAGGGACAGAGAGGCAGAGAGATGCTGAAAGAGACAGAGACACAGAGACAGAGACAGAGACATACTGAGACAGACAGACAGACAGAGACAGACAGACACAGGGACAGACTTGACTGAGACAGACGCAGACACAGAACACACAGACCGATTTCTTGGCATTTATCTTGTCAAGATCAGCAATATCGAACACCGTCTTCTCTGTCCCATCTTAGGAAATGTTAAAGTGATATATTCCAAAACTTAATATACATCAAACCTCAACTGCTGAATTGCATGCAATGCACATACCATATATGTCTAAAAAATAAAAAGCTATGACAAATGTGACACACACATAAAATACACAGTTAGTTATTTTGATCATTAGTTTCTCAGTTTTGGAGACCTACACAAATGAAATGGAGATCTGGACGAAGTATGCTGAATACTGCATGTAACACTAAGAGACAAATCTTTTTGATTGTTTACAAGAATGCAAAGAAGGAAAAAGTATGTTTGAAACACCACCACACTACACTAAAACTAGTATATGAACAATGTTTATAACATTCCTTCTGATCACTGGAGTTTTGTGACAGGCCATTCTGTTTGTTTGTGAAATGCTTTATTCATGATGCACTTTAAACTGAAAACAGCGATACAATTTCATTTGAAGGCCTGAGCAAGTCTCAGTCTGGCACCGTTTGTGGACTGTTCAGAAACTGTGCACGAAATGAAAGCTACACAAAGGTCCAGTCTGCTAAACTCACACACAGGGATGGATGCAGAAGAAAATTCACATGCAAATCTGTGAATTCTTCATCAACCTAAAATTGAAAGGAATGCACCCTTCTACACTCTGTATGATCAGGGGAAAAAAAATGTTTTTTTAGAAAGTCATACCTGAGCCGAAAGAATTCATTTCATGTTTACTGTGCTTTATTATATAAAAATCTTGCTAAAATAAACAACAACAACAAATAAAAATAAAGTAACTAGGGACATTCAACACTGAGGAGCTTGCCAAGCCTTCAAATTCTGATTTACCTCCAAAACTGAATTTGTGAAATTTTAAATTTGTGAAACCTATTCAATAATGGACACACACACACACAGTCAGTCACAGACAGACAAAGACATGGACCTATGTATGTGTGTGCGTGTGTGTGTGTGTGTATGCGTGCGTGCGTGTGTGCCTGTGAGTGTGGGCATGTGTGCACATAAGTGTGCACATGTCTATATATGCATGCATGCAGACGTGCTCACACAAGCATGCATGTGTCTCTGTGTACATGAGTGTGCGTGAGTGTGTGTGCGTGTGCGTGTGGTGGTGGTGTGGTGGTGGTGGTGGTGGTGGTGGTGTGTGTGTGTGTGTGTGTGTTTGAATACTTTGATGTATGCTTGTGTGTCACTGTGCATGTGTGCGTGTGGTGTGCGCTTGTGTGTGACTGTCTCAGTGTCTGTATAGCGTATTTGTTTGCACGCATCTGCAAGTGTATGAGAGAATATGTGTCTGCACACATACAAACATGTAACAGAAGCAGCAGAAAGGGAGGAAATAAAAACACCTGCGA
>JADBJO010001293.1:105000-110000 GCA_016801955.1 Conus betulinus
CCAGCCGAACTCCTATCCTAATTCCTGAGCACCTTCACTTAGAACAAATTTATGTGCCCGATGAGATGATGATGAAATTCGATGTGCCTCTTCTCTTGTTACTGTCTCTAGAAGCTTGAGCAATGCAATCGAGGATACCCATACTCTCTTCAGTTCTTTCTATTGAATTTCGATCACCGGTGACCGACGGTTTTCTTCCCGGAATTATGGTATTTAAAACACACACTTTTGTTATCTTAAGCAATGTATCGCCTAAAAAAAAACCCGAAATGGATACATTCACCCATAACCATAAAAATATTATTATTTTAGAAATAATGCGCAGAATGTTACGAAAAAAATTCATGCAAAGCGCATAAATCTCAAAAACTGTTGAGAGTTTTATAAATGACCATAAAAAATTCAGACATTTGAATATCGGCGCTAATGATATTCAAATACGGTCATGTCCGTATAATTAATGACTTGAAGGCGATGAGGACGAAGCTAATTTTAGAACTCTCTAATCACAAAAGACGACTTCACACAGGACAGCTGGAGCAGGGAAGGACAGTAACGAGTGCCCAACTGTCCGGGGCAGCTGATTAGCCTACTGGTGTCGGGCATGTAGTGAATGTTGCTACATGCCCTCTATGCAAGAGCAAACATTGTCGATCATCTCCTGCGGGAGAAACAGCAGTTCACTGTCATTTTACTGGTAGTGCATGATCCTCGCCACAGCCGGAGGTTTCGCTCCGTGAAAACTGCGATTTTAAGTTGCTGTTCATGAATTCGTTATCATTATATATAACACCAGGTGACTGGCTGAGTCAGAACACATTGGCCAATCAGAATGGAGCACACTGGCTGTCTAGTTTCACTCATCTGCTAACCATAAAGAAAAAAAACAACAACCAAACCATCCAAACAAAAAAAGACAACAAAGGTCAGACGATCATGAATAAAATTATTGTGTGTTTTTTACCCGTTTCTCCGTCATTTAGAACTCTAGAAAACTTAAAAAGTTATCGCCGAATGTCGGGCTGGCGAATTTACATGGAGCCAGGTAAACACTTTATATCCACCTGCCATCTGGGCAGGTACGTTGTCCTCAAGTAGTGTTACCATTTTTGATGCTCGGGGACAAAAAGTTTGGACCCAAAGAACATACTACGAACAGATTTCCTGTGTGACCTTTCTCCCTGCAGGCAACGTCTGTCTTTTTTTTTTTTTTTTTTTTTTTTTTTCAAACGTCTGTCTTGTTTGTATTCAAGATGAAGAGGACTAGAAAGAAAAAAAAAAGCTGAATAAGGTACTGCATTGGATAAAACATCGTCCTTTCTTTTCTAAATTTTTATTTGAAGACATCGGTCCTTTTGATTTTTCAGTGAATGTATGTCTCGGGCTACGTGATTCGTACAGTGTTATTAACTTCCTTGCGATTGGGCCACAGGGTCTGTTTTATTATTGTTCTGTTTCTCTCTTTGTGCACAGACCCGCGCAATATGATGTTTAGGACAGACATGCCTTTGTGCATAAACGCCTTTCTTGACTTATCATGCCAATCACTACAATTGAATTCCTCTCATGAGAAATATGCCTTAAATTCACTCTCCAGCTAGCAATAGTTAGGCCATAACACTTTCCAGTTGTACTCGAGAAATTAAAAAAAGGAGACTAGAACAGACTGCAGTGTGTTACCTGAAAAAAAAAAGCCAAAATACACAAACATAAGGTGCAAATAAGGCTTACTTTACTCCACAACATGAAAGAGACGAGTAGATGTTTCCATAAATAAGCTTAGGTCTTCTTGTGTGTGTGTGTGTGTGTGTGTGTGTGTGTGTGTGTGTGTGTGTGTGTGTGTGTGTGTAAGTGCGCGCGTGCGCGAGTGTTTGAGTGCGCATGTGTGTGTGTGTGTGTGGACAAGGAATGTTATTCATACTACCAACTCTTAGACCAGAGTATCTAAATAAATATGTGATAGTAGTTATAAGCTAATTATCATTGTAAAACAAGCTCCCCCCTCCCCTTCCCTTACCAAACCAACCAACCAAACCAAACCAAACAAGACATCAAAATGCGCAAACCAACACTCCCCAGGTCACAGACAGAATGAAAGAAGACAACTCTGCTTGGTGTGATTGTGTACATTTTGCCTTTGATTTTAACACTGAAGCTGGTCATTTGTTCAGCTTCTTTCCGTTCATTGTCCACTTCATCTTGAGCACAAACAAAAAAAAAAAATACATGTTGTCTTTAAGAGCCAACGCCAGAAAGAAGAAACAGATTTAATCACATACACCCATTAGTGATTGTCCCGCATGATAAATAACAACATGTCAGAAATAAGAAAGATAATCATATTCACCCATGAGTGTTTGTCCCGCGTCATAAATAGTAACATCTTCTGATTGGCGCATGGAATCACCTGATTTCAGACTCACGATTTCCTGGGCTGCTTCTTCTGCCCCACCCCACCCCCCGCCCCCCCCCACCTCCCCCCGCCTTCTCTGGCATGGCGCCTCTGTCACCACCACCCTCGCAAAACAAAACGGACTGTAACTCGTGTCGTGCCGCTCCTTACCGACTGCTAGTATGCTAGTAAGCATGATGATAATCGCTGCATGACATGCATTTCTGATTTGGTATCATGTATTCTCCTGAAGGATTTTAAGGGGCGGGGGCGGGGGGGGGGGGGGGGGGGGGGGGGGGGGGGGGGGGGGAGGTCTTACTACCAGTTAAAACTATTCTTTATTTAAAATTGCAATCGCTGTCTGAAATGAATTTCTGATTCGATACCATATTTTCTCCTTCAGGATTTCAAAAGGGGTCTTACTACCTTTTAAAACTATTGTTTATTTACAATTGCTGTCAGCCTTGATAGTATTTTCATTTTATAGACACGGATACATTCATGAGAAACTTAAAGCGGTTTTAAGTTCGCTGATGTCTCAAGAAATGCTGAAGGAGCTGTAGTTCTTTGACGGGACTGTCCGTGATATTTTACAACGAACAAATAACCGTGTTGCCATTCTTCAATGAATGTCTTCTGGAGCTACTCAGGTCGGCTGTGGTGGTGTGGGTGGTGGTGTGTGTGTGTGGTGTGTGGTGTGTGTGTGTGTGTGTGTGTGTGTGTGTGTGTGTGTGTGTAGGGGGTTGAGGGAGTGGAAGGGAATCGACAAGGAATGTTAGCCATGCTATCAAGTCTTAAATCAGTGCATCTCAAAAAATGTTTGATACAAGTCAGTTGATTATATTTCTAAAATTCCCCCTCCAAAATAATAATAATAACAATAATAATGATAGTAATAACAATAATGCTAAACGAAAACAACAACACAATAGCATAATGATGATGATGATAATAATAATCACAATAATAAAACAAGCAAACACAGTAACCATTCAACCGGCCAATTTCACTACACCAAACCTTACGCAAATCAACCGATAATATCCCCCTCACCCCCACCCCCCTCCCCAAAGAAAAAGAATCCATGGACAAACCATATTAGTCATCCTTTCATTTTTCTTTAATGACTACTTTACACAATGATTTTTCGACCAGCATCTCCGTGAAGAATTCATCCTCAGTCACACGATCTTTTTTGCCAAGAACTGATAGCAGTTTAGCTGTTATGCATTTTTTTTTTTTACGCGGATCTGTATGAATTATTTTCATTTCATCAGCACGCTCCATTCGCGACGACCTTACGCCGATCAAGCTCCCTCCTATCACAACAATGCCAGCCAAGTCTTAATTCTCTTTGGCGAGACTGTCCCTGTTTTACAATGAACGATGCTGACATTCGGCAGTGAATATCTTTTGGCACTGATTGTGTCGGTCAGGGGGTGGTGAGTAGTGCGTGCACGTGCGCGCGCGCGCGCGCGCGCCCCCACACAATCTTACTCACACACACACTTACTCACCCCCCCCCCCACACACACACACACACGCGTGCGTGTGTGTGTGTGTGTGTGTGTGTGTGTGTGTGTGTGTGTGTGTGTGTGTGTGTGTGTGTGAGTAAGTGTGTGTGTGAGTAAGATTGTGTGGGTCAGGGGTGGTGAGTAGTGCGCGCCCTGTGTGTGTGTGTGTGTGTGTGTGTGTGTGTGTGTGTGTGTGTAAGTGCGCGCGTGCGCGAGTGTGTGAGTGCGCATGTGTGTGTGTGTGTGTGTGTGTGTGTGTGTGTGTGTGTGTGTGTGTGTGTGGACAACAAATGTTATTCATACTACCAACTCTTAGACCAGAGTATCTCAATAAATATGTGATAGTAGTTAGCTAATTATCATTGTAAAACAAGCTCCCCCCCCCTCCCCTCCCTTCCCCTTACCAAACCAACCAATCAAACCAAACCAAAAATACCTCTCCTCCTTAAAACAAGAGCAACCCACTGACACACAATATTAGCCATCTATTCATTTTCTTTAATGACTATTTATCACGATCAGTATCTCTGTGAAGAAATGATCTTCGGTCACACACAACCCTTCTGCCAAGAACTGCCAGCCAGTTTCGCTGTCCTTCATCTTTCTCATGCAGATCTGTCACGGGGGGGGACGGTGGGGGGGGAGGGGAGGATTCATGGCAGCCGCACTACCTTTCCGCACTTCGCACCGTTTATGAGGAATCTAGGTCGGCAATTCTTCACCAGTCCTGCGCCAGAAATCAGAATCATAATGCTGTTGTTCATCACGTGTGGAAAACAGTAGCCATCACGCCCAAGGTCGGTCCTGCTTAATGGCTGGTCAACAGGACGATACACTGTGTGTCCACGATCAGTCTTTCTTTCTGTGAACGTGGTCATCCTTTCTCCGTCAGCACAACTGTGACGTAGTCAACTAGGAATCAGCCTTTGCTTCATAGCACGTGTCTCAAGTCAGATTTTCGTTTCCTGGCAATAAAGAGTCAGACGGCGATGCCTTAGGGGAGTCCAAGGAGGACTTCGCAATAACGTCAACGATATGTGAGATGTTTTTGGGAACTTAATACTTGAATCATATTCGTAGGTTTCTAGCGACAC
>JADBJO010001293.1:117500-130000 GCA_016801955.1 Conus betulinus
TCTGAGCGGCCAGTGTGAAGCACCGTGCCCTTGTAGTGACGTCACAGAGGAGGGCAAACTGTCCTCACGGCACTCTCACAGCCTACGGCCCACGGAACAGGATGACCGATGATGAGGGACACGGGTTAAGCACCAAGCTCGTTGTCATAGGTTCGCTGGCAAGCAACAGACGAACTGCAATACATCCAGCAGTCTCTAAAACATCAGCGTTTGAGACGAAGTGCCACTTAGGCCTTCCTTCTTCGTGTGTTGTCGTTCTGACTGTGTCAGGGAAATGTAGCCATGCGCCTTCGCATTCCCTTCACTGTCTTCAGGCGGATTATTCCCGCCAGCCTCACCCCTTACTGTGGGTGTAGACGTTAAACACCTAAGTGACTAAAGCACACGTGGCTCAGAATTCTAGATACTGGTGGAAGAAGGGTCAAAGGACAGGGATGGATCCTTCTTTTTCGTTTAAAGACTTCAGGTTTAACATCTACACTCATCTCTTTGTGATTGGATACACGGGAATACTAGTCCCAGGAGACTGGGGATAGGAGGCTTATACACACACCACACTGATGCCACCGGAAGGACGGGTCAAGATAAGCAGCCTGGGATTCGAACTTGCAGCCCTCTGACTGCTAACTGGTACTCTAACCGCTTAATCATTTAGGCGTCCTTCTTTACATCGATTTCATAAAAATAGCTCTGCTCCCTACCCCCGCCCACCCTATCCCGCCACACAAGGCTTTACCAAGGCTTTCAACGAATGAAAAGTGGTCTTTTCAGGTACCAGTTGTAAGAAGTTAAAAAAATCTCTTATACTACACATTTATTGAAATGTTAATGAAAAAGATAGATTAAAAAAAAGCAATGATGAAACGTGAACGACCTAAGACAGGATATGTCTTTATTATCGAGTTTACTAGGAATATTGGAACGGATAGTACATGAAAACACATCAATGCTTAGTCTTAGTTATACACAAATACACTGCGGTTATACCTAGTCTCTGATTATACTTCGTTCCGTTTAAAGTAAACTTTCTCTTCTGAACAAACAAGACAGACGATGTCTTCGAGGTCGAGGGGTCTGAAAGGTAATCTGATCCAATGAGGAACATCTCTCTCCATGCACCATGAACGGTAACAAACTCTGATTGGTGCATGGAATGGTAGGGATTTTCACTCTCCTGTCACCCCGCCAATGACAGAACAAGTCACAGAGGTCTGCCACGACACATCCCATTCTCCCTCGCCCGCAAACACACTTCTCCGATTACAAGATAGTTCACCGTACAAAGTAAAGTAGCTTTAACCTTTAATATTCTGTAAGACAAATAATCTTAGGTCAAGCCGAAGGTGTCCGTTTCTGATTCACTTTCACCATGGCTGAGCCGACCGCTCAGGATCATTTCAAGGCTGTTACCAGGAAGGGAAATCACCTTCGTCTTGGCTACACCTCCTTTCCCATCCCCTCCTTCCTCCCCGACTTATGCAAGCTATGACATTAAGGCGAATGAAACTAGGCCATGCTGGGTGCACAAGTCATTGTGTTTTGTTTCGTTAATGGTAATCTGACCTTTTTTTTTTTAAAACCACACACACAATATTTTTTTAAACCCATTTCAATGCAACACAAACTGTGTGAAAATGCCGTATCAGCAGACAGCCTTGCAGAATGGACAGCTAGTGTCTATTTCAGTGGTTAAAGTATCACTACGTAGTCGCTATTACAACAATAAGATCTAGGATGTTGCGTAATATGAGGGAAAAGAAGAAGCACTTTCTACAACAAACCACAATGACTACAAATGGCGCAAAACATCGGACGATAGTATAGGAAGCAAAAGAACGACACTGACTGATAAAGAGAGTGAATGTAAAGAGGAAATTACTCCCTAAGAATTCACAGAAGAGACTACTTGTACTCCTCCCTTCCCAAGCATCTTCACTGGGTGAGCACACACACACACACACACACACACACACACACACTTTCTATAACAAGGACAGGTAAATGGCCACATATGCAGGAAAAAATGTAGACAACAAAGAGAGAGAGAGAGAGAGAGAGAGAGAGAGAGAGAGAGAGAGAGAGAGAGAGTTGAGAGAGAGAGAGACAGTGAAAGAGAGCAGAAGAAAAGTGGAAATGTTGAAAATTAGCGTTATACGAACGAGAGAACAGGAGAGAGAGTTCGGTCTCCAGAGAGAGAGAGAGAGAGAGAGAGAGAGAGAGACAGAGAGACAGAGAGTACAAGAAAAGAGGAAATCCTGAAAATAAGCGTCATACGAAACAGAAGCAGGAGTGCGTTCTGTCCCCAAGTCCAAAGAAAGGCAACCTGAAAGCCCATTGTTGACCCCTGTCACAGGAACAAGAGGTAGGAAGTGTCCATCGCCTATTCTGTTGCTGAAAATGACGACACATGCAAAACCAGCCACCACCATTTCCATGAAGTATCAGCCTATTTTATACAAAATGGCTCTCGACAAATCCACCATTGCAACTACGTAACTTAAATTAAAAGTCAATGGAATATCCCTAATGCCAGATATCAAATGCTAACTTTTACACACCAAAACGTGAACACTATATACTCAGCAGCGCCTTCGTCTTTTCCTTTCTTTCTTTTGTTTGTTTTACTTGCGGAATCTTGGCAAACATTTCGTGGCTCGATTGTGTGTTTTTAGCGCTGAAAGTCGGTCTCTTCGTTTGAATTCTGTCATCGGATGGGGATATCACGGCCACGCCATCGCAGAGTTGATACTGCCATGGCATGTTGCATTTGATACAACAAAAGCAAAAGAAAGAGAGAGAGAGAGAGAGAGAGAGAGAGAGAGAGAGAGCGTAGGGGGTGGCAGCGTGGGAAAGGGGGGTGGAGGTCACTTCATTGTTCAAAGGGTATATAGTGGGTGTCCACTGGTGTGCCTATGGGCATGGTTTCAGTCAATGAGACGTTGAAAACTGCCTATCGATTCAAACTCCACTCACCGGGGATATTAGGGAAGCTGTCCATTACCACGACGTGTACACCGTGTGGGTTACATGTCCTGTGTAAATGGCATGTGCGCCTGGCTGTTTGTACACGCGAGCAAGGTTCTCTCTCTCTTTCGCGCAACCCAACAGTGAATGACCAACAAGAAACTATTTTTGTTACACAGGTTGTACAGACACACACCGACGCGCGCGCAGGCACACACATGCAGGCACAGGCACACAAACAGAGAGAGAGAGACCAGACGGACAGAGACAGACAGAAAGACACACACACACACAAACACCCACAGTCAGACACACACACACACACACACGCACACACACACACACACACACACACACACAACCATATAGACAGCAACCTTAGTCCAGACTTTTTAACTACAATTGTCAGCCGGATCCATGTGGACCAAGGGAATCGTCTCTGGTCTTGTCTGGGAGCTGTCACATATTTCAATACTAGCAGATACTATGCGGCTCTTGACCCGTGATCGACACCTATCATGTCACGTCTCTGGAAAATGAATGAGAGGGAGGAAAGGAGGCGCACAGAGAGAGAGAGAGAGAGAGAGAGAGAGAGAGAGAGAGAGAGAGAGAGAGAGAGAGAGAGTCTTGAGAGTTTAATTCCTTAACTGTTGCTTCAGCCTCATTATATTGGTAAGACGCCGTTTGTGTTCAGTCTTCCATGAACATCAAGTGTCCCCTATTTACATAACTGGTCAACCGTAATTTCATGCTGCGCCTTTCTTAAAAACAAAAAAAGAAAAAAGAAAAGAAAAAGACTCTAGACCAAACTTGTCTTACAGTTTAAGAAGAAAATGATGACGGCGAAGCTTGATGATAAATAATGGATGCTAATGACAACATTTGTAGATCCCTGTTGCCTCCGTCTAGTCCTTCGTGAAAAAAAAAAAGGAAAATGAATAGGCTTTTGACGATAATAATTATTTGCTGGTTAGTCAATACGTTGACATAAAGGGTGGATGTGCCGGCTTGAATTGACTGGTTGGCCGATGAAATGGTCAATGTTTCGTATTATATGGTGTTTCTTCCTGATTAACTTGCGCGCAGCTGGCACAAACGACAGGCTAGGCGGTGAGTTTGATCCTAAACTGTCGCACACCGACGAGTACAGATGAGCCGTGTGGATTCTGCCAAGCATGATCTCGTTTCATAAATTGTCGCATACCGACGCATACAGATAAGCCGTGTGGAATCTGCCAAACATGATCCCGTTCTTCACTGGGATGCTGTGACAACACCCAGACTGCATCAGCAAGCTCGTTGCTTATGACCGAGTATGGTGCCTATCGCGCAGTTACAAAACAGGCAAAGTGTGATGTGTCTCCTACAGCGTTCCACAGTTCCCTCTCTCTCTCTCTCTCCCATTTGCGAACAGGCATTCCCCCAGCATTTTACCAGTGTTGTACCCCAAACCTCAAATCCAGTCATTTGCAGACTCTCATCTAGTTTCTCGTTTACTGGCCGATCGGGTGAACAGGGCCTTTTCAGGGCTGTCACCGTAAAGGAGGAAAAGATCTCATCTTGGAAAACAGGAACAACGCTGACAATATCTACATAGCTCTATTATTTAGGCTCCAGCAACTCCGCTTACAGTTTTCCTCGCTACTTTACACAAACGATTAATAAAAATGACGAAAAAATATTTATGCATAAAAAAATACATTGAAAAATCCCTACGGGCAAGTAGATACTCCAGACTAGGCAGATAGTATCCGCGCAGGCAGCGTGGTGCAGTCTCGCTACTTACTCGCCAGTTTGCAACAACAATGACAAATGGTGTGCTATGAAGTTCGACCTTCGAAAAAAGATGTAAAAGAATGTCTACAGTAGGACACACAAGAATGGGCCAGAAAGGCAGAAAAACACAAATCAAAAGAATGAAAGGGAAAAAAGGGCAGTGAAAGAAATAGGAAAGAGAATATTGCTTACACATCACTGCCAGAAGGTGGGGGGTACAATTAATACTGAAAGAGACCCCGGGGCTCACGTGGACACTGACCCTACAGTTTAACAAGGGTTGTTTGAAGAGTGGAGAGCAGCCCTACCGTTTCTGCGTAATCTAATACACACACACACACACACACACACACACACACACACACACACACACAGAGCATGACCAAAAACTACATCCTGCTCTGTGGATTATATCTACGGGGAGATTGATAGTAATTCACTGTGGATGTACTTCCAGAAATCTGGAGTCTAGCCTCCCGCATTAAAGCAGAGCCAGCAACATCTGGCTGTGGACGTCGAGCTGGAACTCTGTCGTCCTGTCTCACTCGTAAATCAAGTGCCAGTAACCCATCGTTGTAGCCTCGATACATCAACTGTTGAGCCTGTTCTTACGAACAACATCAGAGCTAATAGCCCTTGATGCTTTCGCTTTAGGGTCTTTAGATCTCTGGTCTATTCTTACACCGACTTTTACTTTCAGGGCCAATATCAGAGCCAATCCCTGGTGCTTTTACTTAGGGTCTTGATACTGTAGATTTCTCGTCTGGTCTTACGAACAATATCAGGGTCAATAACCCTTGGTGCTTTCACTTTAGGGTCTTCATACTTCAAGATTTCTCGACTGGTCTTACACCCAGTATCAGGGCCATGACCCTCGATGCTTTCACTTTAGGGTCTTGGTACTTCAAACCTCTGGTCTGTTCTTATACTAACAACAGAGCCAGCAACCCTTGATTCTTTCACTTTAAGGTCCTGATACTTAGCTTTCGGGTCTATTCTTAACCCAAATATCACAGCCAACAACTATTATATTGATGCTTTCACTGTACGGTCTGGATGTTTTAGCTCTCTGCTCTATTCTTACACACAGTGCCGGAGCCAATTTAACCCTTACCTTGGTCTCTCCTTACATACGAGATTTTGTAGCGGAAAGATGTTTAATCAAATTTCGGGTCGGTCTTTAGAAGATGTATTTTAAAGAGTTGTGTGAATGAATGACTTGTGAGTTGACTTCAACGCGGTGACAGCCCTGATATGGCCCTTTGCGGTCGGCTGGGCTATAAGCAACATTACCTTACCTTACCTTACCCTCACTGTGGAGTCTGGTCTCACAACAATACCAACGCCAATAAGCCATCAGTGCGGCCAAGATACTTGAACTCCGTGGTCTGATTACACACACGATATAGAAGCCAATAATTTCTCACAGTGGTGCTCATCCTGTGAGTGTAACTCACCAATCCGTTCTTAACATACACTAATAGAGCCAAAGACCTTCAACCTCGGACATCATACTGTGGCTATGGAGTTAATTCTCGCACACATTACCTGACCTACCTAATAATCCCTCTCTGTAGCCTTGCTACAAACATTCTGGGGACCTCACACACATCACCTGACCCAATAATCCCTTACTGTGGCCTTGCTACAAACATTCTGGGGTCTGATGCCACACACATCACCTGACCCAATAATCCCTTACTGTGGCCTTGCTACAAACATTCTGGGGACTGATCTCACACACTTCACCTGACCCAATAATCCCTTACTGTGGTCTTGCTACAAACATTCTGGGGTCTGATCTCATACACATCACCTGACCCAATAATCCCTTACTGTGGCCTTGCTACAAACATTCTGGTGCCTGATCTCACACACATCACCTGACCCAATAATCCCTTACTGTGGCCTTGCTACAAGCATTTGGGGGTTTGGTCTCATATTCAACATCAGAGTCAATACGCAGTCACTTTGGTCTTCATACTGTAGACACCTGGAGCCTTATCTGGTAATATCAGAGCTAGTATCCCTTTGTGGGGCTGAAACCCTAACTCTGGGTCTGACCTTACACGCTATTGTCACTGAGATCTGGTCTTACACACAATAGAACAACCAGTAACCCCACACTGCGGCCTGCTTTGTTATCCGATGGTTTATTCTTACACACAATGCGAACCCCCCGCCCCCCCCCCCCCCCCCCCTCCGCCCATCCCGATCGTGATGTTCATGTTCTAACCCTGGAATGTAGTTTCACATATACCTTTGACCTCCAGTAACAAATCACCGTGGCCTTGATGCTGTATTACGCCGGTCTATTCTTACGCACAATGCTAGAGCTGATTATACCTCCCCATGGCCTTAACACTCTACGGGTCTAAACGCATACACAATATTACCAGAAAACAACACGTCTATCTAGATGTTGTGTACCTGAGATCCAGAATGACACATGATTCCAAAATTGTTGAGCACCACAGGCCAGTTTGTCGTCGTCCTCAAACAACAATACCAGTGCACAGATGATGAAGCGACATATCAATACCATCCAAAGAAACAAATAACTTACCTGTGCATTCTGTTTGTAGACCAGTTCACACTCCACTTTAACCTTTGCTTTAATGGTGATTAGAATGGTTGGTTACTTCAGAAACAGACATCATTCAGGCGTTTTTTACGAAAGACCGACTACCACAAGACAACCCCCAATCCCCTCACACACACACACACACACACACACACGCACACACACACACACACAAACATCCCCCTCCCCCCACCCCCTCCACACACACAGAACACCCGAAACTGAGACTCCTGTTGAAGTTCTTTCAGTAAAAAACGTAGTTCAAGTTCATCGTATTTCGATTTAATTTCATGTTTCCGTTATAGACACTAGCAGCCACAGGAAAAACAAAACAATGTTGTATTGCGGGAATAGTACAATGATTTTCAACATGCTTTCACAAAAGCCAGAACAACAACAAAACACCTTCATACGCTAAGGAAGAAACCGTCTTCAATACGAAGGATCATCATCTGCATCAGAAAATTTGTTGTGGTACATAGAGATAAGGTGTAATACAACAACGCAAGCAAAACCAGTTTCTTCTTGATTTTGTACATTCCACTTGCATCAAGACTGGCAACACACGAATAAACAGCACGTTGCCAGAGCAATGCATCTGACTCCTTTACTGGGCAACACACAGGCTCCAATATATTCTCAGTTTGTGTAGACAACCATCTTTTGCCACATCATAGATTAGTCTGACTTTCAATTTCTGGGTGAGGCAATATCATCAGAATCCCTGAGAATGGCGATGTCCCGCCCATAGTATGTCACAGAGACATACCATCTATAATTCAATGATAATGACCCCATCCATAGTATGTCACAGAGCCAAACCATCCAAAATTTAATGATGATGATCCCACCAATAGTATGTCACAGAGACATACCATCCATAATTTAATGATAATGATCCCACCCATAGTATGTCACAGAGACATACAATCTATAATTCAATGGTAATGACTCCACCCATAGTATGTCACAGAGCCAAACCATCCATAATTTAATGATAATGATCCCACCCATAGTATGTCACAGAAACATACCATCTATAATTTAATGATAATGATCCTACCCATAGTATGTCACTGAGACATACCATCTATAATTCATTGGGAATGACCTCCACCCATGGTATGTCAAAGAGACATATCGTCTATAATTTAACGATAATCATCCCACCCATAGTATGTCACAGAGGCATACCATCTATAATTCAATGGTAATGTTGTTGTTGTTGTTGTCGTACCCTGGCTAAAAGACTCCAGGGATCACCCGAACAGCCAAAGTACTTGAACACTATGGTACAAATGCATCAGCTGGGGATGAAAACATTACGTGTGTGACCGTTTTTGATTGCCCTGCCACGCGGGCAGCCACAGTGCGACTTCGGGGGATTTTGGAGACTGATAATGTTATACGAGGAGCTTGTCACAACTGAAAACAATCCTCGCATACCTATGCAGAGCATAACAATATTTTCATGTAGCCTCGGTGTTCTAGCCTATGTCAGATGGCCCGACACAGCCTTAAGCCAAGGCGGAAATGGTAATGACCCCACCTATGTATGTCCACAGAGACATACCATCTATAATTCAATGGTAATGATCCCACCCATAGCATGACGGAGATATATCATCTATAATTCAATGGTAATGATCCCACCCATAGCATGTAACGGAGATATATCATCTATAATTCAATGGTAATGATCCCACCCATAGCATGTAACGGAGATATTCCAATTTATAATTCAATGACACTGATTCCTTCTATGGAATGTAACAAGAACAAAACATCCACATTTCAATCGCAAGAATCCCACCCATCGTGTGTAACATGAACATACCATCTTTACTTCAATGGCCATGATTCAAGTCATGATTTAAAACAGACATATCGTCCGTTGTCCAATGGAAACGGTCACACTACACAGAATGTACATACTACCTTGAATTCAGTGGTTTTGCAAGACCGCGAACGAAGGGATAGTTTCTGTTACGCGCAAATATAAAGCACGCGAACATTTCTCATTGACTGCTTCCGTCAAAGATGTCCTAAGCCTTTCGATAACATTGCATTGCCAAAACATATGGATGATATTACCCTTTTGTTGTCTCACAAATATTACACGAATCATGATTTAGCACACACATTACTGTTTTATGTCAACGTTTGTCCGTCGTTTCCGTGTTCCGTGCAAAGAACACGTGGGTGGGTAATCCCAAATAACGTATGGTCAAAACCTGAAACTCGTTGCCTGCTGCGGGAAAGCCGATGATGCTATGGCTGGCCCAGGTCTATCAAAACCAGTATGGAGAGAGGCGGACGACGTAACATGGCCGGCCGAACACAGCACGAGTGATGACGACTATGGCCACAGCTCAATCACGTGAAAATTTTGACACGGTAGAAACAGGTACTATTCATCCGATTAGTGCTGTAGGTAAATCAATCAAGAAAACACACTAACTAAACTACATACATACTATTCATGCATGTAAGAAACGCACACACACACACACACACACACACACACACACACACACACACACACACACACACACACACACCATGATACACTGAAATGACTGGGCGATGAACGACTTGTGTAGATTGGCCGTTCCAGCACATGACGTGACGACAGACGGACAACGCCAAGGGACCAGAGACTGGGAACGACACACTATGAAATCACACAACCAAACGCTCTTTTGCTTTGCAGTACTGTACAGGGCTGCACCTGAAGGATGGATGAATGCAGGAGTGACATCAATACACCGACAGTCAGTTTGAACAATTAGGCCCAAACAACGGTAAGTGTTCAATCTTACCAATCGTCACTTCTGTCGATTGTTTCAAAACTAGATTCCAAGTGTCACCGACTGTCAGTGTGAACAATTTGGCCTAAACAACGGTAAGTGTTCAATCTTACAATACTCATTTCTCTCGGTTGTTTTAAAACTAGATCCCAAGTGTCACCCACTGGCAGTACAAATGTTCAATTTCACCATCGTCACTTCCCTCGATTGTTTTAAAACTAGATATCAAGTATCAAACTGACGATTTACTGTTGGGTCAATCAGCACATTTTCCTCTATCTCTGGGCGCCGTTATCTTTGTGTTTGATTTCGTGTTTGCTGTGTGGAGTTTTCTATAACATCAATGGGTCCGTACATTTCAGGACCTGTATGGTCCTCCGTTATACAGTCGTGCTGAAAAGGCGTGCATGAACACATGCACACCGCACGTAACGATGCGGGCCAAGGCATGCAGTCAAAACATATAAAGGAACCTCCAAACAGAATCAAAACCATGAACACATGCGAGAACTGATCCCGACCATCCAAACCCCGAAGAAGCATGCGACTGATGGGAGTCTGAGTTCCAGCATGCGGTCCTGATGAGAGTGCACGCAGGACACACGGCCAGAGGCAGCCGAGTGGCGCAGACACCCACTCAGCACGTGAGAAGGCATGCAGGAGTGGGATCAACTGGCGGGAACCCGGTGAGGCAAACTGCTTACGATGGCGCTCTTGTCCTGGCCCATGAGGAAGTAGGTGGTCAGCTCCCCCTTGCCCTTGACGTGGATACGGCCCCGCTTCTGGAAGTAGTAGCCGAACTCCTCCAGCACGCTTTTGGTTTCTTGCAGCACCTGCACACAGCCGGCCACCCGCCTCACCAGGGTTAGTTACGTCAGGGAGGGGGGGGGGGGGGGGGGGGCCGGTCGGTCTCTCACATGCATCATCTCTCTCTCTCTCTCTCTCCAGTATCTTCTTTTCAAACGTTGCAAATGACTTTTAAAAAAAACAAAAAAAAGGAAAATCGAATGTTTGCTCTCGATTTCAAGAAAACGATTGAGGTATCGTAATTTTTTTTTAACGGATGCAAAACTGGACTTTTTTTTTCAAATGTGCAAACAGAAGAGATCTACAACATAAGATAAAGAAGCAGGGCAGTCTTGTGATTATACCAGACGCACGCAAGAGGTTAAAAAGATGTGTGTAGTCCAATGCTTCCTTCCCCTATTGATTCACAGGTGTAAAGAAGAGAGTCTCTATTATCACACAGTTTCAGCTGTCTGCTTGTATGTGCGTGTTTGTGCATGTGTGCGTGTGTGTGTCCACGGAAAACTTTTATGTTGGCATTTTCTGAGCAAGTATAATCATGAGCGTTATCAACTTGGCAGAATGACAGTATTTGTTCAGATCTTTCCTGCCATTCCAACGTTGAATGTGTCACCGGATCGTAACGCCATAAATATAGGACAACATTTTCAGCCATACTTTCAATGTTAAAAAAATGCCCTTGTTTTTTTGACATTTTGGTCATTTACAATTATCGCTTTGTACACAGAGAAAAGAAGTGTAAAACGATATCATATTACCACATCAAAATATAGCAACAAATGATAAGCTGCAACGCCATAAATATAGGACAACATTTTCAGCAATACTTTCAATGTTAAAAATGCCCTTATTTTTTGAAATTTTGATCATTTACAATCATCGCTTTGTACACAGAGAAAAGAAGTATAAAACGATATCATATCATCACATCAAAATATAGCAACAAATGACAAGGTGTTTTTTTTATGAAGACTGGACCATTTAATGAGATGTGTACTCTGCAGAATTGCAGATAAAATCAAATACCATATAGACCAGCATGGCCACTCAAACAAACAGCTTGCCAAATATAGCTAAGTAAATCAAAATCAGGCAAGCAAAAATTGCGCGTGAAACAGCCTTGTTAGTTTCAACAATCACAAATTTCTACAGAAAAGTGTGTGAATGTTGCGTTGTTGTTGCGACATTTGAGAAACTTGGCTCTAACCGCTCCCCGTCCAAAACTTCTTTGGGGATGTCCGCTCTCCACCGTACTCAGACTGGTCTTAGGCAGGCAGTCACGGCGAGATGCACGTGTTTACCAGGTTGCTTGAGAACTGTTTGCTGCCGGGATATTGTTCTAACAGAGCCTGACTTGGTTATTTGTCTTATGCTCTCGTTGTGCCTTCTTCTTCGTCTTTATGCACGCTTTGTCTTCTTCATTTTCTTGTCGTCATATAACAGCTTCCCATACGGAGGAGACTGGTCCTCAAGAGACATGAGTGGTACTCCTCAATCTCTCTACAACTCCCAACAGGCGTGTAAAGCGTTGGACATCGGCCAGGTCTCCTCGCCAGTCC
>JADBJO010001293.1:140000-160000 GCA_016801955.1 Conus betulinus
AAGGAGGAAGAGGAGGAGAAGGAGGAGGCCTGTAAAAAGAACAATGCCTGGAACGCCCTTCCCACTTCATGACAGAAGTGATCCGTCCCTTCATTGTGATGGGATTTTTTTTTAATCTCTTCTACAGAAGGGGGGGTAGCACGGCACAACGCATACAGCACTGAAAATGATTATGTATTGTATATCAGATGAAGATGTATGATATTGTGACTACATTGCGTGTGTCTTCACCAAAACCAGCAGCACTGCAGTTACCATTGCCGCCGTCACCTGGCCGTCGTCATACTTATTACAACCATCATTATCATGATAATCGCACCGTTTCCGTTATCATCGTCGAAACTGTCCCCCGTGTCCTTGCCTTCAACATCAGCATCTTCACCGTGAACGCTGACGGTATTGTAATACCTGGCACAATCCACTGTTCTCCCGCGGGGAAATGGGCAGTCGTGCCTGTCTTCGTGGCACAAATTGTATCAGGTCTCCGAGGCACAAAAAAACAAAGGAGAAGGAAAGACAACACGCAAGAATCAAACAAAACCACGTGACAACGTGGACTCGTGTCTCCATAGCAGACTGTGAGTGTGCTACCCGCTGCCCCACACGCCGTTCTTTCTTCTGACTTGCAGTAACTTCCAGTGTGCAAACATGCACGGGTACCGAGTTACAAGCTGAATGTCCTGGAAAGAAGTACATTGTATGAAACAGGGACGATGTAAAAAAAAAAAAAAAAAAAAAAAAAAAAAAAAAAAAAAAAGGGGAAACAACGCTTTTCATATATTTCAATCAAACCATGATTTAAAAGAAAATGGTTGTCCACAGGAACCAACGACCTTGCCTGTTTTCAGCATGGATCTTTAAACAGCCTGCCAGACTAACTGCTGTGAAGGATGTCTTTACGTGAACGAGCCTTGCGGTCAAGTCGTCAGTAAAGAGCTGTGGCAAAACTCGCCTGTCAGACGAATCATCTCTCACAACCTTTGCCAATCATCAATGCACGATATGTGTTTGACACTAGGGCCGACCGATTCTGTTTGGGCTCATCTGTTGTCAAACTGACAACGAGAAGTCAGTAAGCAAGAATTGTGCGGCCTGTGTCTTGACACCCCACCACCTTTTTTTAAATTCCGCTATTACTAGAGTATTTGTACAGCACCTATGCTCGGTCTGAGAACAAGCTCTATGCGCTTCACAATCCACGATGTCGTTCACACAACGGGCTGCCTACCGTGGTAGAGCCTACACAGGAGCCGCCTGTCGGCGCTACATTCAGTCGCTTCCCCGCGTCATTCAGCCGAAAATCAGTCACTCAGAAGAAGCCATCTCTACCGGAAAAATATAGCCATGGAAATGGTCATCACACTGTGCGGCTGACGTGAGTCCATTCAAGATCCACATGCCCACCCAGCTCGAGGTCAAACCGGTCAGCCGTTCATGCACTTACACGAATGAAGTATGGTACCATAGTTCTCTTGTTCATTGAGATGAGAGAGAGAGAGAGAGAGAGAGAGAGAGAGAGAGAGAGAGAGAGAGAGAGAGAGAGAGAGAGAGAGAGAGAGACAGAAGAGAGAGAGAGAGAGAAAGACGAGGAGGTGGGGGGAGGCACAGTCGCATGTAGTATCCACTTACCTTGGTTATAACAGTCAAAGACAGTCAAAGACAGACAGCCCGATCACATCAACAGCAAGCCATAAGAGATGCTTTAGATCATATTTTAAGTTACTAGACACAATGTCTCAGTTCTCTTGTTCATGTCATAAAACTGACAGAGAGAGAGAGAGAGAGAGAGAGAGAGAGAGAGAGAGAGAGAGAGGGGGGGGGGGGGGAGAAAGCGACAAAGAGAGAGAGAGAAAAAGAGAAAGACAGAAAGAGAGAGCGAGAAAAAGAGAAAGACAGAAAGAGAGAGAGAGAGAGAGACAGAGAGAGAGAGAGAGAGACAGAGAGAAAAAGACTGACAGACAGACAGAGGAGGGGGTGGAGAGGGGGGCTCAGTTCAGCTGGTGTCACCTTTCTGTTCAAGAGGAGGATGGCAATGGCTGCTGACATGAGCTGTACACACTGGTCGTACTTGGAGGGAATCAAAACCTCCTCACTGTAAACCACCATCTTCTGCGCCTCAACATCTACCATGATCACAGACAGACGGACCGACCAACCAACAGACAGACAGACAAACAGACAGACGCATGCTATACACACAGTCGCAGTAGCATACAACGGGGTTTCGACACCCACCAATGCATATACTAATTAAATTAGAGATATGGCGGAAATGCACACACATTCACGTACCCCCCCCCCCCACCCCCCCCCCCCCCAACACACACACACGGACACACACACACACACACACAAATGGACACATATACACACACATACGCGCGCGCATTCTGAAAAAGAAGGAGCGGGTTTGATAGCCATTCCAGCCATATACATATAGAAAATGGCAAAAAAAAAGGGTAATTTTGGTTACAACTGAATTTACAATTGATGTTTTAATTTGCAATGGGACAGTTTTATTTTTTTTTTTTTTTTTTTTTTTTTGGTTTAGAAATGTTTACCTTGATGGTAAAAGGGCCTAATAACACTGACAACGAACGAAACAGAAACGATGTAGTGGACATCACAAGACCGGATTATCTACATTATTGTATATTTGTTCTCGACCGAAAAGCTTCATTACTTGTCACAAGGTTCGTTTTTTTTTTTTTCTTTCTCCCTCACACATTATAACCGGTAAATGTTTCTGATCTTGTATTTTACTTCCTACAAATAATTCAAAAGGCAAAACCATGGTTTGAAAACTTGTGTAGGATTTTAACTCGGTAGAAAGCCATGTAAAAAAAAAAAAAAAAAAAAAAAAAAAAAAACACACGTGAAAGTATCTCTTTCCGATATGTCTTTCGCTGCCAGACCCTTTCATCACTGGAACCTGGTTCACTGTCTGGTTAGGTTGACCAGTCCTATTCCCCTGTACCTTTTCTTCTCGGCGGAAAGTGCTGCTTTAAACTCATGTGATCGTGTCTCTGTCTTGTTATATTTGCTATCGTACTGGCTTCAGCCTATTTCAGTCTTATCATCATAGTCTAGTCGACCACACAGGGCTTTTTCATGTCTGTCGCCATATATAGAAAAAAAGTCCCGTCCTGCAGAAACAAACAAAAAATAATGAAACAAGAACAAAACAGAACAAACAAACAAACAAAAAGCCAAAGCACGCTTATCATTCACGGATTATATATCTTAAATTAAGAAGATGATAATTGTTCGATGGACATTCTCTGGGCAGAGAAAACTAGATCGTGTTGATAGTACATGACACTCCCCTTCATTTGTTGAAACCAAAGCACCGAAAAACATTGAATGTGATAACAAACATGTGAAAAGCCCTACTGGCAAACAGACTGCAAAGAGGATAACTGCCGTCCACTCCGGACAGTGTGTACAGTCTCAATACCTTGCCGTTAGACTAAAACAACAACAACAACAAAAGCTGACATCTGAATTCTGCCAAAATTGCAAACACCTCCCCTGAACAAAGTTAGGAGATGGTCACAAAGACAAAAAAAAAAAAAAAAAAGAAAAAAAAAAAAAAAAGCCAAGAGATTAGCGCAGAAAAGTGACAAAAATCAAAAAGCAAATAAAAGCAAATGACCGGAAATTACAAGAGGAAGTTACCAGGACAGAATTTCCAGTAGTCAGGTACCCAGTTTGTTCTAAAAGACCCCTGTCATCTTAGTAGGAGTGCGCTATTGGTTTAAAAATCTAAATCTGCATGTGTATCTGTTCTTCTTCTTCTTCTTCTAAAAGACTGGTTCACTCAAAAACGAGTAGGTCACCAGCGCGCATGTTAAAAAGTAAAATAAAATAAAATAAAGTGCAGCTCAGCCTGTTGGCCCCTGGAGCAAAATTTGGCAACAAGGGGTCGCACACGATATTCAAAAAGTTAAAAGCAATGGCCAGATTCAGGCCCAGGTAACCATAAAATATCTGGGGAAGTTAAAATACAAAAGTCAGTCAATATGCAGATCTCAAGACTGTCGTATCAATTTGATTTTTAAATGAGACTGCACTTGTGTGCAATCTTGATGGCACCCGGCAGTGTGTTCCACAGCCGTACAGAACTAGGATAAAATGAATGTAAGTGGCTGTCAATATCTGATGCAGGTATGGCATAAGCCCTTCCTGGTGCTACTTTTATTCGATAGTTGTTGTTCCATTGGGATATCAATAAGTTTAGCTCTCTGCTTTGAAGGAGATATTAAGTTTGATAAAAGCTCTTCTCTCTTCTAAGGGTTTCCATTCTAATTTCCTCATGTTCTTCCTAGTATTCCCCTTCTCTCTGATATGGTTCCCTGTTACGAACCCTGCTGCTCTCTTCTGAATCTTTTCGAGGTTATCAATGTCCTTTAGAGATGGTAAGGATCCCAGACTGAGCAACCATATTTTAGTACTGATCTAACCAGTGTTTTGTAGCAGTCGTCTTTAACCTTTTGGGGCAGTCGTTGATATTCCTGTATAAGAAAGCTAAGATGTTATTTGCTTTCTTACATACTAAATTGTATGTTCTTTCCATTTCAGACGACTATCTATATCACGCCTAAATATTTGTTGGTGCAATATACATAATTGCCGTCCTTTCCTTAGGGCCAATGCCTTTAGTTTCAGGGTGAGATTTCTTCAGCGGAATTTTGAATGGGTCATCCACTGAAAAAAAATATTTACAAACATGCCTGTATTTTGATTATCAGTTGTTGTCTGCAGTAGGTGTCCAAACGTAGAAAGTCTGACGTTACCTCCAAGAGGCGAAACAACAACTGTATCCTCTGATGTCAAAACTAAAGATCACTCTAAGTTTCAGGATCTGAACCGATGAGAAGCACAAGTTATCTGAACATATTTAAGAGTTTTGGGTCTTTGTGGAATCTTAACTGCTGTTGGAAGCCACACAGAAAGGTTTCTCAGAATGAGAACGTCAAGAATGTGACTGTGAAGACGAACTAAATAACAATTCCAAACTCACTTTGGTTTCCAAAGACGTCAAGACTTTTTTCAGTAAAGACAAGTTTCGCACAGTTCCTGACACGAGTGAGATTTGGGACCATGGGTAAAAAGCAGACGGTAAGTATCTGTGGTCTATGTGAGAAAGTGCAGACAGAAATAGAGGCGAAGAAAAGGTAGTCGAGCTCTGCAACAGAGTCATCATTTTCTGTCAAAGACAGTCACAGACCCACCCGTGCCTCTTTGATTTCTCTCTGTCAGCACGTCTTTACTGAATCGACTTTTGCCAACCTTCCATCAGACATGGAATGAGGTCCAAGAACAAACCAGTCACACATTTTGGTGTGGATCTAGGAATGATCTGTGTCTGAGTTTGATTGTAGTGAAGAGGACTGTTTGACATTAAGAGTCTGCACCCCCACGACAGCCGTCCTATTTGTGGATGTAAGTGTACACATTGACAGTGTGTGGGGACAAAGCACACAGACCACGTAGTCTGACAGACTGCTGAGCTACAAACCGATTATCTTGACTATCAGACTGCCCGTCCCCTGTCGTTTCAATGAGCGGTCTGACCGGTTGACAAGCAGAGGCACTGGGCCTTCACGTGCCCTCCTCTTTAACGTTCTGACTAGCTGTTCAACAATTCCTCTGCCGTTCTGTCACAACCCTGACCATAATTATACGTAACATGACCACTGTTTCTTTCTGATGACGATATCTGTATTGTTTTTTGACAGACTACGGGCACTCTTTCAAAGGCTGCACGGGCCCTTTCATTCAACACGGTCGTCATCACACGTCCCTGGCTCTAAGGCTGCGTCCTGTTGGCCGTTCCCTCCCCACCATCCCCACATCTAGAACAGGGACACCCACTTGACATGGACGACCTTGTCGCTGTAATCGAAGATGGGTCCGAAGACGAAGATGTAGCAGATGCAGTAAATGATGGCGCAGAGGAGGATGGTGACCAGCTTGACCATGTGCTCTATGTGCACCACGGAGGAGATGCCCATCAGGATGAGGTGCACGGTGTGCACGAAGTAGACCGGCGCGACGCACACCGGGTCGTCCTGGTTCGGCAGCGGCACATTCGACTCATTCTTCAGCCTCTCTCTGGCTTCGTCCACGTCACACTGCATCTGGAACACCACAGTCAGCACCGCCAGGATGACAGGGGCAACAGTGCTCACTGGACATTGCGCTGCACCGCGAGTCCTACTGCATGTGCCCGAACATAGTCACGATGATGATAACGTTCATCAGTGATCATGATGAAGAAGATGATGATGATAACATTCATCAGTAGTCACGCTGAAGGAGAAGAGATGATGATGATGATGATGATGATGATGATGATGATGATGATGATGATGATGATGATGACGTTATTAGACTTTCCGTTGTTCTGTCTTTATAACAATATAGTGAGATCAAGATGATGATAATGATAATGTTCATAAGACTTTCCTTTCCCCTGTCTCACTGGACCTGAACCCTGTGCTGATGATGATGACGTTGGAAAATTGTTGAAGGTGTGTGCTTCTCAGCTCTCCTATGTTTACAGTCGTTTGTTTACCTGGTCACTTAGAGAATGTATAATTCCTGTTTTATGGAAAAATGCCACTGTATGTCCTGTTCCCAAAAAACGCAACCCAAGCTGTTTAAATGATTACCGACCAGTTGCCCTCACATCTGTTGCAATGAAATGTCTTGAAAGAATTGTCCTCGGTTATGTTTTTAAAAGATACTACACAGTACCAAGACCCGGTTCAGTTCGCATACCAACAGAACAGATCAACAGATGATGCCACACTCACACTTCTCCATCATGCTTTTTCACACCTCGAAAAACCTGCCTCCTTTGTACGCATTCTCTTTATTGATTTCTCATCAGCATTCAACACCATACAACCACATCTGATGGCAAAGAAACTCATTAACATAAATGTGTGTAACAAGCTCATTCTTTGGATAATTGATTTTCTTACACAGAGGACACAGTCTGTTCGATATCAAAGTGTTGTTTTTCGTCTTCCAGAGTCATTTCAACTGGCGCACCCCAGGGTACTGTTTTATCACCAGTGCTTTTTACTCTGTACACAAATGATTGTTCAGGAAGTGATTCAACTTTGTACATTAAATATTCAGATGACTCAGCACTTGTGGATCTTTCCAACTCTGATTCTGTTTACTTCAAGGAGGTTCAAAGATTTGTTGACTGGTGCGATCATAACTATCTTGATCTGAATGTAACAAAAACGAAAGAAATGTTGTTGATTGATTTTAGAAAGAATCCAAAAGCTGTACCACCACTTTTTATCAAAGGTGCTGAAGTAGAAACGTGTGTTGAATCATACAAATATTTAGGAACTTTTATAGATAATAAGCTGAATTTTAAATCCCATGTTGAGTATGTCCACAAAAAATGTCAAACCAGATTATATTGTCTTCGCAAGCTGCGATCATTTCATGTGAATACTGACATTCTTCGGACATTTTATTCATGCTTCTTGGAATCTGTTCTAACTTTCTCATTTATGTGTTGGTATGGGGTTGACTGTGAAGAGCAGAAATGTGCTTGAGAAAGTGGTGAACGTGGGAGGAAAAATCGTTGGTGAGAGACAAAAAAGTCTGAGTGAGCTATACAGGTGCCGTGTTGTTTGTAAAGCGAAGAAGATTATTACGTGTGACCAGACCCACGTTCTTGCAAATCAGTATGACCTTCTTCAGTCAGGACGAAGATATCGATCGGTTAAATGCAGAAGTGTCAGATTTAAACAAAGTTATTCCCCTGTCCATTGATTTCATGAACCGAGAAGATGTTTAATTGAAATCCAAAAATTCCTCTATATGAATGTATGTCATATGTGAGAAAATGGGTAATGTGGCTAATTATTGTTTATTTGCTGTGAATGTGTGTGACCACAAATTAATTTCTCAAATTGAGATAATAAGTTTACTTGGATCAAACTTTCATTCAGTCTATGTGGCACCACAAGGGACCTGAACTTTCATTCAGTCTATGTGGCACCACAAAGGACCTGAAGTCAGTGCTGATGATGATGACGTTGATCAAACTTTCATTCAGTCTATGTGGCACCACAATGGACCTGAACTTTCATTCAGTCTATGTGGCACCACAAAGGACCTGAAGTCAGTGCTGATGATGATGACGTTGATCAAACTTTCATTCAGTCTGTGTCGCACCAAGGGACCAGCACCAACACAGTATGGTGATTATGACGCTTACCACATCTTCCTTCGTGACACTGGATCTGCCTGATGACAGTGGTGGTGGTGGTGGTGGTGGTGGTGGTGATGATGATGATGATGATAATGGTGATGATGATGATGGTGGTGGTGATGATGATGAGAGAGGAGGAGGAGGACGACGACGACGACGACGACGTCGATGTCCATTAAATCATCCTGCAAAAGATTATTAACGGATATTCATTCCACTTTAATGGATGCGTTTCTGAGAGTGTTGCTCAAATTTCCTGACCAGCACTGCAGGTGCCTGTATCTCTCGGGCCTGGTTGACGCCGGGATATATTATGAAAGGAAGCGTAGAGTACAGCCCTGTCATGTAGTCTCAGACCGAAATGGAAATCCGTAGCATCATCTTAATCACCCTCATTCTCATCGATCAGCATTAAAAAAAAAAATGTCTCAAATTCTGTGGCCCTTCATGCCCTGCTCTCATGGTGACCTCAATTTCGATGTCCTCTCCACGTCTGTGGGTCTTCGTTTGGTTCCGTCGGGGTCACCGGTATCGGCGAGTCCATGGGGGCTGTCGTTGGATGGACGTGGTGGCGCCCTCCGGAGGGAGAGCTCACTCACGCCGGCTCCGCGACTAAGCAATTATTGTCGTCAGTAGGGGGCTTAGTAGGTGGTGTCCTGCGTATGTTAGATCAGAACAGGCGCCACTGAACACCACCGAAGTGACTCGGCAGCAGTGCAGTGTCTCCTCCGGTGGGTTGCCTCTTGATGACTTGACACTGACTGCTCCCTGTGGATTGTCGGTGCCGGGGCTGCGGCGGGGCCGACCGGGCTGTGGCTGTGGGCGGGGTGTCAGAATGAGCGGCGTGGGTGCACTGCCAATATTTTGCTCAGGCAGATCCAATATAAAACAAACGATCAAAGACTATCATCATAAGAAGTCGTCGTCGACGTCGCCATCATCATCTCTGGCATCCCCTGTGTGAAGCGGACTTAGCCAGGGAAAGTGTGCAGAAGGTTTTCATTATGATCAGCATCACAATATTCAAGCAGATCAAGTATGGAGCAGAGCGGCAGAGACTGTCAACAGAGCGTCCACGCTGGCATTACCATCGTTATGTTCAGGCAGACCCACGTTGAATAAGGCATGCAAAGAGTTGTTTATAGAACGATTATACCGTCATCATCATCATCATCATCATCATCATCATGCAGAGCACGTGTGAGTCAGATACGGCAAAGGATTGTTGATAGAAAGAACGGTTTCATCATCGTTATAATCATCATCATCGTCATGCAGACCGACCCCCCCCCCCCCCAAACCACATCCCATCCCCCCCCACACATCTACTCACAATCATGACAGAATCAGCCACAATCAGAGTGATGATAGCACATAATCCCCAGATCATGCGTGCCGTCCGGTTCCTCTCGATGGACAGCCCAAAGTGCACCACTGACTGTGGTATCAACTTCTGAAAAACACACCAACACACCACCCCTGTCACAATCATCACTGACTGTGGTATCAACTTCTGTGAAACACACCAACACACCACCCCTGTCACAGTCATTATTGACTGAGGTATTAGCTTCTGAAAAAATACACCACCTCTCAAAGCCGTCAGTACTAACTGTAATACCACCCACTGAAAAAAACACACCATCTCTCAAAGCAGTCAGTACTAGGTGTCGTATCAGCCCCTGAAAAACACACTATCTCTCAAAGCAATCAGTATTAGGTGTCATATCAGCCCCTGAAAAACACACCATCTCTCAAAGCAATCAGTACTAGGTGTCGTATCAGCCCCTGAAAAACACACCATCTCTCAAAGCAATCAGTACTAGGTGTCGTACCAGCCCCCGAAAGACACACCACCTCTTAAAGAAATACCACTGCCTGCTGTATAAGCCATCAAGACACACTGATCATTCTATAATCACAACTGCCTTAACTCATACAAAATCAGCGCTGCAACAACCTCTGGAAAACACATGACCTAGTAAACCATTACAAATTCTCGTTGTCTTCACTTCTGAAAAAAAACATCACTTCTCAAATACTCGCCGCTGCCTGCTGTATTTGCCTCTGAAAAATGCACTTCTCCTATACATCTCCCCACAAACATTCATCATTGTCTGTTGTGCTGATCCCCCCCCCCCCGACCCCCCCCCCCCCCAAAAAAAAAAAAAAAAAAAATCACCTTTTCACTAATCACTGTTGTCAGCTAATTAACCTAAAAAAAAATCATCTCTTAAGCAATTACCGTTACCTGCTGTTTAATGTTTAAAAGACACATCTATTCTGAAAAACTACCAGTGTCAGTTGTCTCAACTTCAGCAACACACCCACCAATGTCTGTGTGTATATACTAACCTTCAAGAAACGTAGCACACTCTCAAACAACTAACGCTGTATCAGTCTCGTAAAAATACAACTTCTCAAAACATTTGGTGCTGCAGACCATATTGACTTCTCACACACACACACACACACACACACACACACACACACACTCACACACACACACACACAACCACCATCACAGCCACCGCCACTACCCACCATCACGATCATCACCACTACCAACAACAAAACAGCATCTCTGAAACCTGGCATCAACTTATAAGCAGACCAGTATTTACCGTTTGACCAAGCACGGGAGAATACACCACCTTTCAATATTCACCACTCCAACAACCACTAAAACACACTACTTCTCATACATGCATTACTGCTTTAGCCTCTGAATACACACACCTCAATCAAACTGTCGCCGTTTTAATCAAACTCTGAAGAATATACCACTTCCCAATCAATGGCCATCGTCAGCTGCATGACGCTCAGTAAACGCAGCACCTCTCAAACAATTAACAGTGCAGCATGAACGTATACCTCTTGAATAATCTCACTGCCCGATGTATTAAGGCCTGAAAAACCCACTACCTCCCAAACAATTGACAGTGCAGCAACGGATGATTCTTAAAAAAAGGCTTGAAACAGTCTCTGGTACCTTTGATAAAGTCTAAAAGATAGGCTTTAAACAGTCTGGTACCTTTGATGAACAGTCTCTAAGTCTAGAACCATTACATCTTGTATAAACTGATGACAGTCACACTACTTCTAAAACAAACCAATATTGCCCTAAATCCGTGCAAGAACACACCGCCTCTCCATAGTCAGCCTACCTAAACCTTTGAAAAGCTCACCACTTCTAAAGCAACACAGACTTACCCTTTGAAAAACTCACCACTTCTAAAGCAACACAGACGTAACCTTTGAAAAACTCACCACTTCTAAAGCAACACAGACTTACCCTTTGAAAGCAACACGGACTTAACCTTTGAAAAAACGCACCACCTCTAAAACACTGATTAAACCTTGGAAGATCACACCACCTCTAAAACAACACTGGTTAAACCTTTGAAAAACAGAATAACTCTAAAACAATACCAGCTAACCCCTTGAAAAAAACACAATAACTCAAAACAATACTAATTAAAACTTGGAAAAGCACACCACCTCTAAAACAATACTGACTAAACCTTTGAAAAACACAATAACTCTAAAACAATACTGACTAAACCTTTGAAAAAAACACAATGACTCTAAAACAATACTGATTAAACCTTTGAAAAGCACACCACCTCTAAAACAACACTGATTAAACCTTTGAAAAATACAGTATCTTTAAAACTACGCCGACTAAACCTTTGAAAAGCGCATCACCTCTAAAACAACACTGACTAAACCTACCACACAAATTTTTACAACCACACTGATCACACCTTTGAAATACACACCACTATCAAACAGTTAACACTGCCTGAATCTTGGAAAAAAAAAAAAACGCATCAGCTCACAAACAATGAACACAGCTAACACCTCTGAAAAACACATCTGTCGAACAGCCAGCAGTACTTAAACCCTTGAAAACGGGCTCTCCTTGAAACACTGAAGGTGGTCTAAACTTTTGCAAAACGCGCTACCCTAAACCATTTAACACTGACCAAAGTTTAATACAAGAACAACAAACACCTTTCAAACATTTAACACTGCGTAAACCTTTTAAAGACGCACTACCTCTCAACCATTTAACATTTAACACTGCGTAACCTTTTAAAGACGCACTACCTCTCAACCATTTAACATTTAACACTGCGTAAACCTTTTAAAGACGCACCCTCTCTCAACCATTTAACATTTAACACTGCACCTTTTAAAGACGCACCATCTGCAACTATTCAACATTTAACACTTTAAACCTTTTGAAGAGGCACCATCTCTCAACCATTTCACACTGCATAAATCTTTTAATGACGCACCATCTCTCAACCATTTAACATTACATAAACCTCTGAAACTCCCCCCTCCCTCCTCTTATACCCATAAACTGTGCCCAAACCTTTCAAAAATACACGCTTCTCAGACAATTACCAATGCCTAACTTTTTGAGAATACACTTCTCAAAAACAATGAACACTGCCTAAATCTCCCAAAAACACACCATTTCTCGAACAATGAACACCGTCTATACAAATCTGAAAAAAACACACCACCTCTCAACAACAACAACAACACAAAAATGACAAAAAAGACACCACCCCTCAAACAATCACCACGACCGGCTTTGAATGACTTCAGTACACAAACTCCCAGTTACCAACCAACGAGCAGGCCAGTAAATTGCCGAGTCTTGTCCATGAGCACTTCTCGCCGAGTCTGTCGATGATCTGTCGTTCGGTGTATGGGTGTAGTTTACGTCCTGCGCATTGCGGCTCCGTGACTCGGCAGACTAGTGTAGCGTGTACTGATTAATCGGCGTAGTGTGTGGCGCTTCCTTAATGACCTTGAAAGCTAGGTTAGGGCGCGGTGACTACAGCAGCAAGAGTCTGAATGCTGCTATGCATGTAGAAGCATCAAAATAATGCCATTGACGCGGCTCGGGGGATGGGAGAGAAAACCGTGAAACCCTGTCCACCTGATGCGTTTGAACTCCAGGTGGGGAAGTGACCCGCTTTGTTCCTCTAACCACCAACCCTGACAACTGTTTCAGTGACAAGGTTTCCAATCACCACGAGTTCAAGTATCGGTGTGTTGACATCCCAGACTATCTACAGCTCTGGCCTGTTCGTTTCTTTCTTTTTTTCTGGATCTCAGGTTCTCACCTGCAGGAAGCACAAAGTCTGATCACTTACGCTGTCGGTTTCTTTCAGTACCCAGCGTCCAAGCAACCGCTAAATTCGGTGCACGTTACTTTCCCATCCCAGTCTGCCATGAGTCCCCACCCCCCACACACTTAAACACATACACAACGAGACCTGCAGACAGTCGTGAAAAAAAAAAACATTCAACGGGTTACAACAGCAAAATAATAGTATGAAAAACATTCAGTGGTAGGTGAAAACAAGAGCGCGTGTCAAAGCGACCACACAATGGGTGGAAAACACTCACCGTCTTGAGGAGACTTGCTGAAGACACCAGAGCCATTGCGATCAGGATGATCTCTGCTATGATAAAAACCATGATGGTGACCATCCGCCTGCACAAGACACCAGATGCATTACAGTCCAAACTACACACACTACAATGGTCACAAGTCATTTGAAAAAGGCGTCCCACATTTTGGGATCAGAGCTGTGTCTGCTCCTGTGCACATCTGACGCATCAGGAACAGGAGGATCGCCGCTCTCATGGACTCCTCAACGGTCAAAATCTTTCTACAACAGACCGACCCATTGGGATCAGAACTATTTTGGGTGTTCCAAACACCACAACCATCATTAATCGTCTCTTACAGACATCAGACACACTGGGATTTGAACGACCTTCCGTTGTTATGGACACACCAACGGCCAACAGCTATCTGCAAAAGACTCTTGAAGCCATTAGGATGAAGCCACATGTGACACGTCGGTCTTCTATAGGAAACACCTGTATTGCTCAGATCGGATCAGTAGTAAGTATGAACATCACCAGGGTCTCCAGCGGCCTTCAACACAGACAGTTCATGGACCTGTTCCGTAACGACCGACCAGATCAACACCATGGTTTTTTTTTTTTCAGACAGACAGAGACCCACAGACACACCCACAGACGCACACACACACACACACACACACACACACACACACACACACACACACATTTGCCTCCTTTGTGATGAATATGTTCACCAAGATGATAGGCACTGGGTGAGTACGGGCATGCGGTATGTAAATACAATTCCATAACAAGACATGGCAAGCACAGAAAGTGTGCAAACGGCACTAACACTAGCAGAAGAATGGTAATCTAAAGTCTCATAGCTTTTTTTTTTCACAGTGCTGTATGTTCTATACACACTCATATCTTTTAAAAGATGAGGAGGCTCCATGGGTGTATACCTCGAGATGAATCACTCAGTAATGAAGGACCTGCCCAAAGTACTGGGTTTTACACAATATTCTGTATTCAAACTTCACAGCAGAGATCTGACTTGTTAAGTTACTACAAGAAATACATGCGTTTTGTTTAATCGGAGATTTTGACGAAACAGGGTCTGCTTTTAGTTCTTTTTGATCGTGTTTGAAATAAACCGGTTTACTGTTATGCCTTCTTTAACGAAACCTTATACAATTAAGTTTGATTATGTAACAGCCTTGATATCCTCCCCCCACACCTAATGTCCTCGTGGTTGGCTAGGCTATTTTTAAAAACGATGCAAACACACACACACACACACACACACACACACACACACACACACACACACACACACACACACAAAGAACATCTCTCTTTTTACAACAACGGAAATAAAATTTCATGCATACATGCAGTATGATGAGTATAAAGTTCGAAACAACCCGATTTCTGTAGAAGAGAAAAATAATCCTTAGCTCTTGGTTACATGTCACAAGACAAAAAAAGAGGAGTAACAGTGGCAGGAGAGAACAATGACAAAAAATAAAAGAGTGACAGGAACCTACACACACCCACACCACCCACACACACACACACACACACACACACAAAGAAAGTGAAGAAAACGAAGAGTGACCGAGACAAAGGAAGAGTAACAACGACAATGAAAGAATGCCAGTGACAAAAAAAAATATGACAACGACAATGAAGATGACAGTGCCAAAAAATGTGACAACGACAATGAAAGAATGACAGTGACAAAAAGTGACAACGACAGTGAAAGAATGACAGTGACAAAAAAATGTGACAACGACAATGAAAGAATGACAGTGAGAAAAAAAATGTAACAACGACAATGAAAGAATGACAGTGACAAAAAAATGTGACAACGACGATGAAAGAATGACAGTGCCAAAAAATGTGACAACGACAATGAAAGAATGACAGTGACAAAAAGTGACAACGACAGTGAAAGAATGACAGTGACAAACAAATGTGACAACGACAATGAAAGAATGACAGTGAGAAAAAATGTAACAACGACGATGAAAGAATGACAGTGACAAAAAAATGTGACAACGACAATGAAAGAATGACAGTGACAAAAAATGTGACTGACGACAATGAATGAATGACAGTGACAAAAAAATCTGACAACAACGATGAAAGAATGACAGTGCAAAAACATGTGACAACGAAAATGAAAGAATGACAATGACAAAAACAATCTGACAACGACAATGAAAGAAATGACAATTACAAAAAAGTGACAACGACAACAAAAGAATGCCAGTGACAAAAAATGTGACAACGGCAATGAAAGAATGACAGTGACAAAAAAATCTGACAACGACAATGAAAGAATGACAGTAACAAAAAAAATCTGACAACGACAATGAAAGAATGACAGTGACAAAAACAATCTGACAACGACAATGAACGAATGACAGTGACAAAAAAAAAAGTGACAACGTCAGTGAAAGAATGCCAGTGACAAAAATGTGACAACGACAATGAAAGAATGCCAGTGACAAAAAATGTGACAACGACAATGAAAGAATGACAGTGACAAAAAGTGACAGTGCCAAAAAAATGACGACAATGAAAGTGACCAAAAAATGTGACAACGACAATGAAATAATGGGCAGTGACAAAAAAAAAAAAAAAAAAAAAAAAAAAAAAGCGTGACGACAGTGAAAGAATGACCGTGACAGAAAAAAAAAAAGTGACAAGCTACAACGAACGAATGACAGTGCAAACACGGAATGACGGTGACAGTGGAATAATGACAGTGACAAAAAAAAAAAAAAAAAAGTGACAACGACAATGAAAGAAAGAGAGTGACCAAAAAAAAATGACAACCTACAATGAAAGCGGCAAAAACAGAGTGGCAATGTAAAAACGACAACGACATAAAGATGAATGCCAGCAACAACAGAAGAGTGGGGGAGAAATGGCAGCAATTGTAGAGGAATGGGAACTACAGACCTGTTTACCCTAACATTGTTTTTGGTGTACTTTTCAACGAAAATGAGCGTATTTTTGCAAAAAGTGTGTACAAAAAATCCACATTATTGTAAAAGCAGGTGGAAAAAGGCCTTCAATTTGTTTTCACCTGCCAACACGCTGCGAACGCTTCTTACCAATAGTGACCACTGATCTTGCACTGACTACAGTACAACAAGTTCTTTGATACACATTACTTCCAAATCTGATTCATCAGCACACTTGGCACACACTCATGCTCTCTCGCTGGTTTTTCAACGTCACAGGGCGTGTTGTCGAAGAAACGGGCACTACAAAGCGCTATTTCGCGAGCAGAAGTTAGCAAGAGTTGTCGCTCTTGGGTCAAAGCCTCCGCCGCAGTTATTGTCCACAAGTTCAAGTACCGGTCAAGAACTTTGTCTCCAGAATTTTTTTTACGACGTTTTTCTTTTTTGATTCGTCGTATTCTCGCCAAATGGGTACAACATAAGGCGAAATCGTCTGGGCAAACAGGTCTGGAAATACAAAAAGCGTGACAGCCTCCAACGTCCCAGAGTGGCAGACGTGGCAGGGAGAGCGGAATGAGACCTGGGCAGCACGCAGAACTTGGCCAGGGTGCCGAGGAACAGGACCAGGCCCAGGGCCCCCATGCAGGCCCCGCTGAAGTGCTCCCGCCGGGCCCGGTACCGCACCTCCATGTCCTCGTCGCGGAACCAGGTGGTGCAGTAGTTCATCTGCTCCATGGCCGTCCTGCAACCAGGCCACGGCCACACAGGTGCAACAAGGTAAGGTAAGGTATGGAATGGTAAGGTAAGGTAAGGTAATGTTCCTTATTGCGCAACCGACCGCGATAAGCCATATCAGGGCTGTTGCCGCGTTGAAGTCAACTCACAAGTCATTATGTAAAAAAAAAAAAAGAAAAAAAAAAAAGAAGAAGAAGAAAGACAAAACCAACTCATTCATACAACCCTTTAAATCACACCCTCTAAAATCACACACTAGAAAATTTTGTCAAAAAATGTTTCTTCCACAGAATCTTAGGTCGGATGAAAAATATTAATCTCTTTCAGAAATCAAAAGATCACATGTGCACATCAGGTGGGCCGTCTCTAAATATGGTTTTCAAGGGAGTCTACTGTAAAGTGTTTATCTCTGGCATCGTGCAGGTCTCAACACTCTAATCTATAAGAATATGTTTCACTGTGAGTGGCATATGACATGGAATGCGCTACGGAGCTTCTTCACCTTTTAATAAGATAAGATTGGGTGTAAAAGGAGAGGCCTGTATGCAAACGGCACAGAACTGTTTCATCTTTACGGCCGCTTCGCTAAGTGTAACGAGGCCTGACTAACCACAGGCGACAGGCTTCTTAGTAAAACAAAGAAGAAAGCGGGTTGGTGTAGTCACTGAGTGACTTCGTTTCGTGTGTGTTTACGAACGTGTGATACTGCGTGACCACATGAACATAAAATAAAGAAGACGAGAGGCAGGCAACAGGCTTCTTAGTAAACAAGAAGAAAGTGGGTTGGTGTAGTCACTGGGTGACTTCGTTTCGTGTATGTTCACGAATGTGTGATACTGCATGACCATACCAAAATTAGTGAAAGGCAATCTGCCTTTCTTAAACTTACGAGTGAGCGAAGCACGTCGGCAGAATAATGATCATGAATAGTGAGCGATAAACAGCAGGTAAAGGAAATGAATTTGGACAAAAGCACGCACACGTTTTAGTTATGCTAGAACAATCTCTTCTGATCATAAAGGCACGTACTGTCGGAGTTGTCCGTCCCCCATCCCCACTTTACAAAATCTGCTGCTAATATTACATACCGACTGAGTTTGGATCTCCCGTCCACTGTTATTTGATCCGACCCTGTGTCTGAAGCAAATTCTCCGTCAGAGAAGGATTGGATGAAAACAGTATGTGCGCAAAACGTGAGCTAGTTCCAGCGAGCGCTTATGATCCCAGAAGCCAGATTCGCCTACAGCCCCTTGAACTGACGAGCCTATGTCGTGCGTTGTAGTGCAGACATGCTCCAAACGTCACTGGTTTACTTTGTACGGATACACATGAAGCTGTATTCAACTTGAAACTGAATCTCCCTCAGTGTCAGACTTTCCCACGACTGTCTCCTAATTTCTTTCATTTTTGGTCAAACAGAATGATTCTTAACGTTGCTATACTTGGCAAGATCTATTTATGTGTGATTTACTTTAGGTTCATATTTAACAAAACATCTATATTTGCCCCTCAGTTTGATACCAGCCCTGTATTTCAAACGTAAACTAAGACCTGAATGCTGAGATATGGAGAGCAGTTGACAATTTGATATTGATAGAAAGATTTCAGTGGTTTTCTTTGAAATGAATCATAGGCGTTTGGGGCAAATCACTCAGAAATTTTTGTACATGACTGAACGGGTAAATATCCTTCACATGTGCATAAGAATCTGGAATGTGTAAAAGTTTCGTGTGCCTCGTACAGGAGGTAGCAGCCATCTAGAGAGAAACCCGCTACTTGCTGCCAGAGGTACACAGCCAAAATCACGAATTTGTGCATGAACTTCAGAACATTTGTACAGATTTGGTGTAGAAAGCTCAAGGGATATGAAATGCGGTATGCTTATGTCAGTTTTTGAGAGATATTCTAATACTGTTTCGAGCAAGACTCACATTTGAACGCGCAATACCTATATTCTATAATGTCCACGCATTTTTAGGCGGTTCAATTCACTTAGTACACATTAATATCAAAATATGAATGTGATGAGTGCATGCCGTGTCTTTGAATTCAAAATTGGAATGTCTCAATGGAATAGCCATTTTTAGAATGTACAACTGACCGCAAGAGGTATGTAAAGATCAACTTTGCACAATAATCCACACACACACACACCAGCCGCCGTGGCGAAGTAATTAGCGTCGCGGGCTCTCGGCTGGGAGGTCGTGGGTTCGATTCCCATCAGAGTAATGCAAGATTTTTTCTGCCCCGAGCCAAGAGTTGAGTTTGCTATGGGCTCCATTGGGACCACACAGTCAAATTTCATCCAATTACTGGATGCGTTTCTAAGAGTGTTGCTCACGTGTCTGTATCTCTCGGGCCTGGTTGTCGCCGGGAATACAATAATGAAAGTAAGCGTAGAGTGCAGCCCTGTCATGCAGTCTCAGACCAGAATGGAAAATCCACATCATCATCTTCATCATCCTCATTCTCGTCGATCGCATTTACAAAAAAAAAAAGGTCTCAAATTCTGTGGCCCTTCATGCCCTGCTCTCATGGTGACCTCAGTTTTGGTGTCTTCTCCACGTCTGTGGCCTGCATTGCGTCGGGGTCACCGGTATCGGCAAGTTCATGGGGGTTGTCGTCGGAAGGACGTGGTG
>JADBJO010001293.1:172500-177500 GCA_016801955.1 Conus betulinus
AAATGAATCGTAAGCCAATCTGTAAGTGCCAACTTCATTTATAGACTACACAGAAAATGAATTATGAGCGCATGTAAATTTATCCGGGTGCGATTTATCTTGGAAATAAATGGCTTGTGATCATACTGGAAAACTATGTGAGCGGATTCTTTCGATGTAAAATGACGTGGAATGAAGTATAACATTGATATATTATGAAGAATATGTTAACTGAAACAGACTGATTATATTCCAGTGTCACTTATCGATTCATTAATGTTTGCACATGGTTCTGAACGGATCACAGATTCGACTCTTGATCTAGATCTGTAATACGGATTCACACAAAAATTCATTGCAGTTGTTTTCAGGCCACCGCACTGACATGCCGATGGTGTCACTTCGTATCGTCACTACACTTACACGCCGGGGATGTCACTTCGTATCGTCACCACACTGACATGCCGAGGTGTCACTTCGTATCGTCAACACACTGACATGCCGAGGTGTCATTTCGTATTGTCACCACACTGACATTCCAGGGGTGTCATTTTGTATCGTCACCACATTGACATGCCAGAGGTGTCACTTCGTATTGTCACCACACTGACATTCCAGGGAGGTCATTTTGTATCGTCACCACATTGACATGCCAGAAGTGTAACTTTGTATCGTCACCTCATTGACACGCCGGGGTGTCACTTCGTATTGTCACCACACTGACATGCCAGAAGTGTCACTTTATATCGTCACCTCATTGACATGCCGGGGTGTCACTTCGTATTGGCCCCACATTGACATGCCGGGGTGTCACTTTGTATCGCCACCACAATGGCATGCCAGAGGTGTCACTTTGTGTCGTCACCACACTGACACGCCGGGGTGTCACTTCGTATCGTCACCACACCGACAATTCAGGAATGTCACTTCGTGTTGTCACCACACTGACATGCCAGGGTGTCACTCTGTATCGTCATTTTACTAAAATGCCGGGGTGTCACTTCGTATCGTCACCACTTTGAAATACCGGGGGTATCACTTCGTGTTGTCACCACACTGACAAGCTGCAAACTGTCATGCATGCACACATAGACACCACACACACACGCGCGCGCGCGCATTCACCCTCACACACTCGCGGCATGGCACAGTTCAACCCACTACAGCAACTTACCTGATGTTCTCGAAGCGTTGCATATAGATCTTTCTGAACTGAGCATCGCTCGTCTCTGCGCCCTCCTCAATGTCCCTCATCATGAGGTTGGCCACGTATTTTGGCAACACGGACTGCAGCAGCCCTGTCTGGGATATCATCATACACACGGTGGGCATCAGTATCCATCAGCACACACACACACACGCGCGCGCGCGCATGCACGCACGCACACACACATGCACGCACGCACACACATGCACGCACGCACGCACACACATGCATGCACGCACGCACACACACACACACACACACACGCACGCACGCACGCGCGCGCACACACACACACACACACACACACACACACACACACACACACACACACACACACGCACACACACACAAACACACATATACTGTGTGCATGTGTGTACGTGCCAAACACACACACACACACACACACACACACACACACACACACACACACACACACACACACACACACACACACACGCGCACACACACACACACACACACACACACACACACACACACACACACTGTGTGGATGTGAGTAGGTGCCAAAGATGACGTTAAATTATTGCAACAATCTACACTCAGAAAGGTAATAAACATTCTTAATAACATTGAAGATCTTTATTCCTGCGCTGCATGGGTAGAGTGTAATACTAAATTGATTCTTAGGATGGTTTCAGTGTACTTTCTCAAAGCCCTACAGAGTTAAACAGCGTGTAGAATCGTAACCTCCCTGGCATTAGAGAAATATAGCCCGTGGCTAGAAACAACAAACAGAGCAGAGCAGGCCAAAATGTGCTATAATCACAGACTTCATCAAATGGCGAAGACTTTCCGATGCACAGTGAGGAAGTCATAAGAGCAGTGAAACCGCTGACATGCGGGAATGCTGCAGGCGTTGACAACATCCCTGCAGAACTCATGAAGCATGGCGGAGATGCAGTAACTGGTGTTCTGACTGCAACAAAACTGTGGGACTCTGGGGAGCGGCTCGCGCCATGGACTTTATCACGAACCGTCACCCTTCCCAGGACGAATATCTCCACCACTACCAGAACTACCACACTGTAGGCTTGACCAGCCACGCCAGCAAGTGAAAAGCTCAGCGCCGTTCTAAATGAACCGCAGCCTCAATAAGATACCAGATACCACTACCGCTGAAGAACAGGCTGGATTCTGCAAAGGCAGAAGTACCAACGAACCGATTTGTAAGTTACGTATCCTTTGCGAAAAACATCTCCAGCGCTAGAAGGAGTTCTACCATGTCTTCATAGACTTCAAGAAGGCATTCGCCAGAGTCTGGCAGAAGGCACTAAGGGACACAATGGGGAAAAGAACATCGGGCAGAAGCTTATCAACACGATCCAGCAACTCTACCCCGAAGCGACCAGTGCGGTGCGGTGCTCATTCAGGATGCTCTTGAAGAATGGTACCATATTTCAGTTAGAGTTGGTCATGGCTGCCTTCTCTCTCCCCCACTTTCCAACATATTCCTGAAACGTTGGCAGTCAGCATTGGAGGAGGAACGATCACAAACCTTCGATCTGCGGCTCAAATCGATGGACTGGCAGGCAATGAACACAACTCACCAAGGTTGTGGAAAAAAAAAAACTGGATGCAACGTCAACAGATATGGCGTCGAAATCAGCCCCGAGAAGATCACGTTAATGGCCAGTCGAAACACTGCCCGCGGTCAGAAGACAGAATCTCCTCAACAGTTCGTCTAACTGGAATCCATCATTGGCAGTGAGGCCTCCCAAGGGCAGCAAAGAGAGAAAAACTGTCCAGATCAAAACTTGTATGCAAGGATAAGAATATCTCCATGAACGCTAAGATCTGGCTCCTACGTGTGCTGGTGTATTGCATCTTCTTGTACGCGGACCCGGACAGAAGAATTTTTGCCACTGAAATGAGATATCATTGCAAGATACTAAACATCAGGTACACTGATCATATCACCAGTCAACAAGTGCTCGAACCACCAGGCAGCATACAGGACCATACGAAGATCTACTGACATTCAAGAAAGAAAATTGCGTTTGGAAAACAGACTAAAAACCCATGAACTGACAAAATTGCAGAGTAAACAGAAAAAAAACGTGTGCTTGGATTTAGGTCTTGACACACAAGCGACAGAAACCTGAGGACCTTGGTGAAGTCTTCCTCAGAATGGTGCCCCGACGACTCCGCTAAGAGTCGAGAAGAAGAAGAAACTGGGAATGTTCACACACACCCGCTCTTTTGGGGAAAAGAATGCTCAACAGTAAACTGTAATCGCTAGGTAGAGAACATTGTTGACTCCCAAATACATAAATGATGGTAACAAATCTTAAATAAATGTTAGCGAACCGCCCAGAGAAACGTGAACAAACGAGTCACAAGACAAAACACAACACGTTTCGACCTCATAGGCCTTCTTCAGGTAAGACACAAACGAATAAAATAACAAAAATTCACTTAGCTTTGATCGCTTCAGAGTTCAGCGCAAGGAAAAAGGCGTTGAATCAGAACGAGACTGTTGGAATGGAAATAATATGTGAGTCAAAGTCGTAATGATGATAATATTGACCATTATTAGTATTCCTACCAGTACTATTATATTTTTGTTATTTATTCGTTTGTGTCTTACCTGAAGAAAACCTATGAGGTCGAAACGCGTTGTGTTTTGTCTTGTGACTCGTCTGTCCACGTTTCTCTAGGCGGTTCGCTTACATTTATTTAAGATTTGTTTAGATTTCCGCCTGCAGTCGTCTCACTGCAACTAAATGATGGTAGTACAGCACATATTCCAGAAAATTCACGTCGCATGTCTTCGGCGGTTGAAGAAACACGAGTGTCTCCTGGATTTGCTATAGGGTGTAAGTGGTCAACAAGTGATGTACCCATCATCATCAGCTTCAATGAACAGTTAAAAGCCCGGTAGCATTACCACTGACAACAATCAAAACTACTACGAGAAAACAAACTGGAATAAATTTTCTTTTCGCATTTTTGACTCTGAGCATAAACTTGACAGTGTCGATGTTTTATACTCTACATTTTACGAACACTACTCTCAGACCTACTGAGTTGTTTGAATTCATGGCACACGTCAGCGAAATCTAACACCTGCGCTGGGAATATGATGGACACCAGCATGTGAAAAGCTGTTAATCAGCAAAAAATAAAACATTAGTTGCAAATACAATTCAGACGAGAGCCACCAGAAAGCCATGAAGAATATCGAAAAAATCAACACAAACAGTAATAAAGTTTATGCTGCAGCAAAGAATCAGTTTCGGTCCACCTCTTGTCACGAAGAAATTTCAACCCGTAAGTATGTTCAAACTGTTTGGAAATGGTCACTGAAATGAAATATAGAATAAGTTTGCCTCCTTATTTGGTTAAATTAAAGAATTAAAATCTCCCGCCAATTAAAAAAAAAAGCAGAAGCATGTACTGATATATTTTCTATTTCTATGAAATTGGATGGCCTTTCATCTGGTGACAAAACATTTGTCCAAAAACACACACACACACACACACACACACACACACACACACACACACACACACACACACACACACACACACTTAATTAATGTTAACAGTAACAGGTGCCCTCCCATCTAGAGTTTTCTTCTTGCAAATGAGTTGGGAAAGACGCCAAAAACCTGCAAACTGTTCGAGCGCTGTCACAAAATTTATATGTCGACTCTCTGTCTCTGAAATGTACGGTTTACTGGGAAACAAAAATCTTTATGGACTCATTTTAGGCAATTCAACAGGAGTGTGGATACAGTTCAAGTAATTTTTCTACCTACACATTTGGCTTTCTAACCATTGTGTTATC
>JADBJO010001293.1:182500-192500 GCA_016801955.1 Conus betulinus
AAACAAGTGCAGGCTAACAATTCTTCTATCATTAAGTATTTCTTTATAACAAAAAATAAAGAGTAGTCAACACACAGCAAACAAAAACAACAAACAGTTAAACGGACAGAGATACACCTGAGAGATGGCAAAATCAATACATAACAAACTGCTTGAATGACTGACCGAATGGTTGTCAATTTCTTAGTACGTTAGACACACACTCTCTCTCTGTCACACACACACACACACACACACACACACACACACACACACACACACATACACACACACATATATACACATACATTCACACACACACACGCGCGCGCGCACGCACGCACACACTCACACTGCCTCCCCCTCCACCCACTGAGGTGGACATCAGCACAGACACCGACACTGAGAAAAACAAGCAGCAAAAAACAGACACGACCTTTCCTTCTTTTCACCCTCTTCTTACATTCCCTAACCCCCCCCCCCCCCCCCCCCCCCCCCCCCACCCCCTTCACACACACACACACACACACACACACACACACACACACACACACACACACACCGTATCAGTCCTCGGCCTCACTGACCTCTGCAATAAGCATGTGTCCGAGATTATCCTTCTCTTCTCGGAAGAACAGCTCGGCGAAGTGCATGAAGGTGATGACGAGGCTCATGCCCACACAGTGCCGCAGCTTCCAGGGCACGACCACAAAGGTCGTGAAGATAAGCACCTGCACACAACCAGGATGGTGGTGATGGTGATGATGATGATGATGCCTACAGAGTGCCACAGTTTCCATGGCACGGTAAGGTAAGGTAACGTTGTTTACGGTAAGGTAAGGTAACGTTGTTTACAGCCCAGCCGACCACAAATGGCCACATCAGGGCTGTCACCGCGTTGAAGTCAACCCCTAAGTCATTATTTGATTAAAAATAAAAAAGTACTCATTCATACAACCCTTTAAAACACACCGTCTAAAAACACACCTTCCTCCGTAAAATCTTAGATCAGATGAAAACTTAATCTCCCTCAGAAATTCAAAGATCACATCAAGTGGGACATCTCTGAACACGGTTTTCATGGAGTCTGCTGTAAAGTGTTTATGTCTCACATCATGCAAGTCCTAACACTCTAAAAGGGTATGTTTCACTGTGAGTGACGCATGACACAGAATGCACCACGGACCTCCTTCACATTTTAAAAGATAGAGAAAGGGTGGGTGTAAGAAGAGTGGCCTGTTTTCAAACGGCACAAGACTGGTCCATGGCACGACCAGAAGCGTTGTCAAGGGGTCTAATCTGTACACAGTGATCAGAACGATGATCAGTACGATGATAACGGTGAGGATGTTGTTATGTGATGATACTTGTGATGCTGCTGCTGCTGATGATGTTGATAACTTCTGTGTGTGGTAATACTGATGCTGTTGTTCATGCTGATGATGATTACTGATGCTGTTGTTCATGCTGCTGCTGATGACATGATGATGATGATGATGATGATGATGATGATGATGATGATGATGATGATGATGATGATGATGATGATGATGATGATGATGCATACAATGCAGCATCTTCCACAGCTGCACCACGAAGGTCTGGAAAAGCAGCTCCAGAATTCCATTCGTTCACCCAAACCAAATCAACATTATCATTACAGCTAATCAAAGTAGTGTTGAATAGATATAATCCAAAACAAACTCAGTCCACAATTAATTTAAAACAAGATCGGTGTATCAGCCAAACATGTTTCCGCTTTTGCAAATGCTTGTGATCAAAGATATGGTTTCCCGTTTGTTTGCGAAAAAAGGTATGATGATCTGCTGTCACAAATCGAGGGCTTTCTCAAAATCTGACCCCCAGAAACGTGACACATATGCTTAAAAAAAAAAAAAAAGAAAATCTAAATTAGTGTTAAAAAAAAATTACACAAGTATGCGTCATTCAATTTGTGCTGGACACATCCCAATGCAGCAACACACACACACACACACACACACACACACACACACACACACACACACACACACACACACACACACACACACGCGCGCGCGCGCGCGCGCGCGCGCGCGCGCGCGCTGGGTAAAGACCTGAAACTTATTTTTACATTCTTGACAAAACAATTTCAGCTTGGAATGTTAGTGTATTCTGTAATCACTATCGCAATAATCAAAAAAAAAAAAAAAAAAAGACTGATTATAAAACAGTTCAGCTGTTCCAAAACAACGCACTAGAATTACACAATCTGCTCCACTTTTCGTCAGTTTGTTTATCTGATCCTCACAAGGAAAGCTGGTATTGAAACGCCGTTTTGATATTGGCATACGAAAACGGCCTTTCAATACCAAAACGGCGTCTTAGGCCCCAGCCGTTATCGTACTGAACACCAAAACGGCGGGACGTAAGACGCCGTTTTAGTATTGGGCGCCATGTTCGTATTGGCATACGAAAACGGCGCCTAATACCGAAAACGGCGCTTCTCGTACACGCCGTTTTGGTATCCTGACCTGTTTTCGTGAATCTGGTTCAAATCTCAGTATCTGATTTTCTCGCATGATTGATGTTAATCAATGATGCTGATCAAGTTTTCGTATCGACAAATGAGGGAAGGTGATTACTGGGGTAGGACCCTATATGCCACAGGCCCGGTATGCCACAGGCCCTATATGTATTACACAGGCCCGGTATGCCACAGACCCTATATGTATGCCACAGGCCCTATATGGATGCCACAGGCCCAGTATGCCACAGGCCCTATATGTATGCCACAGGCCCTATATGCATGCCACAGGCCCTATATGTATGCCACAGGCCCGGTATGCCACAGGCCCTATATGTATGCCACAGGCCCAGTATGCCACAGGCCCTATATGTATGCCACAGGCCCGGTATGCCACAGGCCCTATATGTATGCCACAGGCCCTATATGTATGCCACAGGTCCTATATGTATGCCACAGGTCCTATATGTATGCCACAGGCCCAGTATGCCACAGGTCCTATATGTATGCCACAGGCCCTATATGTATGCCACAGGCCCGGTATGCCACAGGCCCTATATGTATGCCACAGGCCCGGTATGCCACAGGCCCTATATGTATGCCACAGGCCCGGTATGCCACAGGCCCTATATGTATGCCACAGGCCCGGTATGCCACAGGCCCTATATGTATGCCACAGGCCCTATATATATGCCACAGGCCCGGAATGTCACAGGCCCTATATGTATGCCACAGGCCCTATATGTATGCCACAGGCCCTATGTCATAGTATATGTATGCCACAGGCCCGGTATGCCACAGACCAGTGGTCAAGCGATGGTCAAACTGACCAGCAATGGTCAAACTGACCAGTGGTCAAGCGATGGTCAAACTGACCAGTAGTCAAGCAATGGTCAGGACACCAAAACTCAACACCGTGTGTGTGTGTGTGTGTGTGTGAGTGTGTGTGAAATTTTGAGACAGGAAACATCAAACGAAAAACGAAAACAAAACAAACAAAAAAGAAAAAAAACTGTTGCCACTGGCCCGATCATAGTTTCAAATGAAATTCCGCTAGCCATCAAACTCTTGTCAATGGATCATGCTGACACGCAAACAGGCCAGTCGGCACATAGACTGCAGACAGATAAGCTAACAAGGATGATTATCCTGCTTTACATTTTACACCTGCGCGCCAGTTGTTTTGCTTTGAACAAGAATAATAAGAACAACAACGACAGTGACGCTAATAACCCGAGGAGTACTTACGAGTACAGACTTCAGCCACGGGCCAATAGTCAACTTCAATTCAACTCCAACTCGGATGCCATCCCATAACAAACAACACACACACACACACACACACACACACACACACACACACACACACACACACACACAGAGAGAGAAACAAAGACAGACAGAAAAACAAGACAGAGAGAAAGAGGGGGGAGGGGGGGGGGGGGGGGGGGGGAGGGAAGGAGGAGGGGCTGCCTCGTAATGTAAATGAAGTACCAAGAAAAATCTGTCCTGAATCCACTCTTCGATTCTGATCCGCTTCAAATCCCAATGGTTCGTCGCGTATTGCACTGCAATATGTATCGTATCATATTTTGTATTCGTTTTGGGTAACACACCGTACTGTTTTTGGTTTTTTTTTTTTTCTTTCTTTTTAACATATTGTACTGACGTCTGTATACTTTGGGTTTAATTTTTGTTTCACACTGTAACATATTGTATTCTACTGTAACTTGATTTTACATCATGATTGCATTCAGTGATTCTATTACATGTGTATACATTGCATTACATAGCAATTTTTTTTTTTATTCTTTTCCTGAATCGTACTGTGTTATGTTCTGATAGAGTGTATTGTCATCTGCATTTTATTTAAGTCTTGTTTTCTGTTTTTGTACTGTTTCGTTACATTTTAACATATCGCATTGCACTGCGATATATTTGAACTGTATTCCATTTTTTTTGTATCACATAATGCTTTGTGACATGTTGCACACACGTGGTTTATCTATACTGTATTATTTTCGGTACTATGTTTTCATGTCGTACTATATTACTCTGTTATATATTGTATTTATTATGTGTAACAGTACATATCGTGTCATTTTGTATAACACTGGAATATGTTTCATTGTCTCACCATTTGTATGGCAGTATGTTGTCTCTTCTCCTTTTTTTTTTTATCAGAGTGTATGACATTCTAATGTATTGTGCTAAACTCTTGGCCTTTATATCAAAATTGAATATTGAATAAAACGGAAGTCCGTTTTGTATTATCTTATCCCGCGCAAAGAGACTTTTCCTGCGGAAGTGTGTAACATATTCTCCTGCCTATTATGCTCAAAGGAACTTACAGTTAAGTTAGACGTTGTCTGTTTAAAGCAGTTAGAGGCAAAGTGGCTGTACAAGCCAATCAAAACTTTAAGATAACAGCGTACACCGCCCATCCGAGGGACTACGACCTTCATGGATAGTACCATCTGAATATGAATCTCCGCGTTCAGAGAATGTTGTCAAGGTATGGTGCTTATTTCTCTTTCTGCATAATTCGCTTTCTCCCATGGATTTCTCCGTGTTTTCATACGCCAACTGTACACGGAATGTGACATTATTGTGTGATACCATTCCCATTTATTTCACCTGGTCTGTTGTAAAGCAGTATTTAGCAGGAGCTTCTGTGCATGCAGTGAGTATAGCACTCCAGCCACCAGCGAAGGTCTCAGTTGGAGACAAGGAGGGGACCCACTCCCGCACAAGACTCAAACCACTGGAAGAAACGTTCTCTTTACCACAGCAAAGCGTGTTATCAACAAAGCTGGCACGTTATTGCTGGACTAACCGCACAAAAATGAACTGGAACCAAAGGGATGCTGAACTGCATATAGAAGTGCAGAAGTAGGTTTGAAAGAAAAAGTCATCATGACCTGCTCATGAAATTGAGGTACTTGGAAAAACAGGGGTGAAAGACATGAGCGGAGTGGGGGGGGGGGGGGGGGGGGGGGGGGGGGGGGAGGGGGAGAGAGAGAGAGAGAGAGAGAGAGAGAGAGAGAGAGAGAGAGAGAGAGATAAGCTAATCTACTTATCTACTTATATAAGCCTGGAAGCTATCAGAGAGAAAAAATGGAAGCCACCAGCCGTCGTGGCGATGAGGTTAACGTCGCGGACTCCGGCTGGGAGATTCTGGGTTCGATTCCCTTCAGAGTCATTTATCTGTATGATTTTTCTGTCCTGACCGGCACCTTCCTAGACATGTGGGCTTAATTTGGAAGACTGGGACCACACAGTAGAGTTTCGTCCACTTAATGGATAAGTCTCTGAGAGTGTTGCCAATTTTCTGACCAACACTGCAGGGGTCTGTATCTCTCGGGCCTGGTTGACGTCATGAAAGTAAGTGTAGAGTACATACAGCCTTGTCGTGCACTGTCAGACCAGAATGGAAACGTGGCATCATCCTCACCATCATCGATCGGCAGTTAAAAAAAGATGTCTCAAATTCCGTTGCCCTTCGTGTCCCGCTCTCGTGATGACCTCAGGTTTGATTGCCTGTCTACGCCTATGGTCTTGGTTTGATTCTGTCAGGGTTAGCGGTATCGGCAAATTCATGGGGACTGTCGTTGGACGGACGTGGTGGCGCTTTCCGGAGGGAAAGCTCACTCACGCCAACTTCGCGACAAAGCAATAATTAATAATTGTCGTCAGTAGAGGGTTTGGCTGGGGATCGAACGGGCACCACTGAACACGACCGAAGTGACCGACTGGGCAGCAGTGCAGTGTCTCTTCTGGTGGGCTGCATTATGATGACGACTTGATATCGACTGCTCCCTGTGGGTTGCCGACTGTGGCGGGCCGGGCCGGGCTGTGGCTGTGGTAGAGTAGAGTCAGGGTGCAATGCCACTGAGGTGGCAGAGAGAGAGAGAGAGAGAGAGAGAGAGAGAGAGAGAGAGAGAGAGAGAGAGAGCAAATGAGGGGAAAGAAAATGGGATAGCTGACCTGCACCCATCCCATCATCCCGCTGGGGTGCTGGGAATGCGACTCCACGACCACGTGCACCATCAGAGCGGCCGTGTTCAGCAGCCACAGGCCAGTGACGCACACATTGGTGGCTAGCGTGCTCATACTGGGATTACACGTCAGCAGGATCAGCAGGAAGACGGTGAACACGATGAAGACGGCGTGGACACCCATCCGCGGCAGACGCAGAGTGCTGGCGGTGACCACGGCCTCCATGACCAGGCGGGACAACAGGAAGATGATGGTGATGAACACGAAGGCCGGGATGATCTTCAGCTTCTGCTTGCGCATGTACTCCTGGTACAGTTTGCTCCTCCTGAGCGTCCGGGAAGCGGCCGAAGAACACCTGCTTCAGGCTGGTCTTCGGGACCGACGCTTTGGAAGTGCTGGTGTGAGGCAGGCTGGATTGTATTGATCTGATTGACCTGCTCTTTGCCACGGAAAACTTCTGGTGCATCATAATGGAGATCTTGGGTGCCCTGTGCTCGTTTTTCGACATCTCGCCTTCTTTCGGATTCAAAGTGCACTGTGTGTGTGTGTGTGCGTGTGTGTGTGTGTGTGTGTGTGTGTGAAGATTTATCTATATATACATGCAGAAATTCTATTTGATCGTAGGCAGAACACGTCTTTCATTAACAGCACTGGTGTTCCCGAAATCATAATCTTGAACTACAAACTCGACCACTGCGAATGGTAATCCGGTATGTTTTGGTCTACACATACCGTGACAAACTTAGTTTGAAAGGCTACAATTTGTATAAATATAGATAAAGGAGGGAATTCATTTGTCTCACGTTGAATTCAAATTGATCTGCCTGTAAAAAGCGATTCCGCTGAGTTCAGGAGTCACAGTCAACTTCTGAATGCGGACGACGTCATCACGTCACAGGTGCTGGGTCACAGCGGTACTCTTCTATGTTCTATGAAAACAAATATCTGGTCCCAAAACTGATTTTCCATCATGAACCTGGTGCACATGTCGGCGCCATTTCAACAAAGTACCCTCATCAACGCGGGACCGTTTCCAGGAGTCAGGCTCAGCAATCCTTCATGAACACGTCCTTCTTGTTCTAGTACACCTATGACATGTCATCGTCGCAGTCCGGACTGGTTCCTCCTCGTCCCTATAACAGGCCACACCGTCCTTTGAAACGATTCTTCTCTGTAACCACGTCACACCCAAATGATTTTCTTTACAAGCGTTCGTAACACTCCTTTCTTTCTTTCTTTTGTTTTCTTTTCAAAACTCAAATTCCGCAGCATGTTCCATCTTCACAAACGCGGACATCAACTGGCGTACATGATAATCCTGTGTTCGTATACATCACATTTTTGGCTCGGGGGAAAAAAAACGCTACTTTGTGACCTCAAAGAGTAGATTGCAAAGAGCGCCTGACACTGACACTGACAAAAACAACGCAACGAAACCACAAACTGTGTGGTATTATTCCGTCAGCGCCGGTAGTGTGGCTGTTGTTGCTGGATCCGACCTCCTCAAACCCAGTGGATCAGCCGACTAAAGGCCGCACGCAGAAGGACAGGGGTCCCACGTCAGGCGTGACCTCAGTTTACCTGGGATCGGTTCCCCTCACGATAAGGTCTGTGCCTGGCCGTGCCGGTTAATGTGGGACCAGGACACAGGAACACAGATCATAGATAACGATTGCTGGCTACTTGCAGGACACGCATTCACTTATTAATTTCTCGGAGCTTCAATGCTGGATATTTCAACGAGAGAGGCTATTTACTGTTTGACGTGATCATCGGCGTCTTCCCGTCGGGCAGATCAGCAAGGAACATTATTCATTTCGGCAGCTCTTGCCTGAATTGTCCTTTAGCTGTTGACTGTCGGGCAAAAGACAACGATTTATTTCTGCAGATACCATTCATTGTCTAAATCTATTCGTCGACAGAACACTGCCGGGTAAATATAAAAATGGACAACATTTGTTTCCACTCAGTGACAGTCCTGCGTTTTTCCCCCACGTTGCAATGAACTGGACAGAGATCAGTTTTGTTCGTGGCACTCGGTGAACTCTATCGATTACTGACTGAGTGTATGAACTGCCAGTTCTGTGACACAGCAGTGTATCGGCGAAGTTTATTCTACTAAACGATTGGGTTGCTGACCATTACTCCAACATATGACAGCAATGCAATGATGTATGCAGAACCAGAAAATACAAGCCATTGCGATGTTTTGATTTTTGCTAACTTCCAGACAAACAGGATTCCCATTTTTTATATCAACCTCCGAAGCACCAGGAACGTCTTATATCTGACTTACGAAGATTAAACTACCCTTTAATTTCCACTCGCTTCTGGAAAACCAGACAGCGACATCATTTTTTTCTGAATCGCTGGGAAAACAAGCTGTTGTTTTCTTTCCTCAGTAGTTTCTGTTTCCCAAGAACTGGTCCAGTAAAGAGCATCACATTTTCCACATCACAAAAAAGGGGGGAAAATATGGGTGTATATCCACAAAATTTACGCTGGAGCTACTATTCCGCCATTGCTTCCAGTCACACAAAGAGATAAAAACGAAGCTGCCTTTGATACTTTTCTTTAATTCCCGAACAAGATGATGGTGATCCCAAAAGCGATCCTCACTGTTGTCTCTCTGCCGCTTTCTTCCCAAACGCACAGCAGAGAGTATATCGAATCCGCTCCAATGCAGAACAAGCAGGCAGTCGTGGTCGTCTGTTTGATTGATTGCCGACGCTTCTTCCCAGCTGTCTGGCTGCCTGCACCCCGCAGTTACCTGCGCTCTTTGATGGAGATGAAGGTTGTTAAGGGCAGGACCACCGCTGTTCGCTCTCTTTCATTATAGCCGTGGGCTGCTTGTAGCTGTTTGTTTTCACTGTGCTGCTCTGCACAAAACAACAGGTAAGAAGAAGACAACAGGTAAGCACAAAACAACAGGTGAAAAATAGTGCCATTACAGACATGCATTGCCTTCATTGGCAACAACTAAGAACTGAAGTAAACAATGTCTGTATCACTAACTGACAGTCGCGCACGACGAACTCTTCCTCTTCCCCTGATAACAAGCTTATTATTGTGTATTACTGCATTTCTTTCTCTCTCCATCTGTGCGTGCGTGCGTGCGCGCGTGCGTGTGTGTGTGTGTGTGTGTGGGGGGGGGGGGGGGGGGGGGGGGGTCGCGCGCGCGCGCGCGCGTGTGTGTGTGTGTGTATGTGTGTGTGTGAGCGCGCGTACTTATCTATCTGTCATGTGAATCATGTGTTTCATATTACATAAGAAGATTAGCAAGAGAATCAATGGACAAACACACATACCACACAATCTTTACCTCCCCCACCCACCCACTCCCGCCCCGCCTCGTGCGCACTCACACTTCCCTCTGCCAGTCCGTATTGTTGGTAAATGGAATGTCGCTGCTGTCGTTCTGCTTTCACCGCTTTAGAGGTCCTGTTAGATGACGACAGTGACTCAGCGTATGGTACCCACATCAATCACACGGACCTTGTGAGGCAACATAGGAAA
>JADBJO010001293.1:197500-205000 GCA_016801955.1 Conus betulinus
AGAGAGGGAGAGAGAGAAGGAGAGAGGAGAGGGAGAGAGAGAGAGAGAGAGAGAGAGGGGGGGAGAGAGAGAAAGGGAGGAGAGAGAGGGAGAGAGAGAGAGAGAGAGAGAAAGAGAGAGGGAGAGAGAGAGGGAGAGAGAAAGAGAGAGAGAGGAGGGAGAGAGAGAAGAGAGAGAGAGAGAGGGAGAGAAAAAGAGAGAGGGGGGGAGAGAAAGAGAGAGAGTAGCAGAGCTGAGCGGAATCATCAGTGTAAACAGAGACAGGAACACAGGAAGGAGGGGGGGGCCGGGAGTAGTATATCATGTCACCAAAAGTGTCTAAAAAAAAACGTGCCGGAAGTTGGCACCGGAAGTCTATGGGCGCCGCCACCTTGGCCACGTGGTGCATGGGCGCCGCCATCTTGGTCAAGTGACGCAAGATGGCCGCCTCATCGGCGGCGCCATATTGGTCGATGCTTTGCCGCCCATGAGGCGTCCATCTTGCGTCACGTGACCAAGATGGCGGCGCTCATGCACCATGTGACCAACATGGCGGCGCCCATGGACTTCCGGTGCCCACTTCCGGCACGTTTTTTAGAAACTTTCGGTGACATCATATCGCCGCCGCCATTTTGGTCACGTGACGCAAGATGGCCGCTTCATGAACGGCGCCATATTGATCGATGCCCGTATGTGGTGGCCACGTCATCCAAGATGGCGCTCAGCCATAGGCGTAGGTCGATCACATAACGCCAAGATGGCCGCCGTAAGGACGGCGCCAAATTGGCCCATATGTTGTGGGTCACGTCATCTAAGATGGCGGCTTTAAGGGAGGCCGCCATGTTTGCGTTTATGCCCCGTAGGTAGATCACGTGATGTCCAGATGGCAGCCACGAAAGCCTCGCCTCGCCCGGGGCGGCTAATGACAGGCTATTACCTCCCCGGGTGGACGATGCTCGGTCAATGTCCGTTCTGTGAATGTCAAAGAGGGTGTGAGCGATCCCCGGGATTGAGAGACGCAAGAGAGAGAGCGTCAGGAGAGAGAGAGCGTGCGTGAGAGAGAGAGAGAGATAACGCGTTTGTCGTAAGGACGGCGCCAAATTGGCACAGTTGTCAGAGAGAGAGAGAGAGAGAGATGAGAGCGTTTGTCCGCGTGCTGTCCAGATGGCAGCCACGAAAGCTCGCCCTCGACGGGGGCGGCTAATGAGAGGCTATTAGATTCTTGTAAGAGAGAGAGAGAGAGAGAAGAGAGAGAGCGAGTGCGCGTGCGTGTCTGAGAGAAATTTGTGCGTTATCGGCGTACGTGTCTATATTGCCTGCATCATGTCAGAGAGAGAGAGAGAGAGAGAGAGAGAGAAGGAGAGAGAGGAGAGAGAGAGAGAGAGAGAAGATTATGCAGTATTAAGCATTGCTCGTGTCAGTTTGTATGCGCGTGTATGTTGGACGATAACAAAGCACGCCAGAGAGAGAGAATGCGCCTGCGTGTCTGAACGTGTTTATTATTTTTGTGTATTACGAGTTGTAAAAGAGACTGATGGTGCTGGAGTTTTTTTTTTTTTTTTTTTTTTTAATACAATGAACACGCGCGCGATGGTATAGACACACATATCGGTGCTTTTTCTCTCTTTATCTTTTTGTCAGTCTGTCTGCATAAGCGAGCACGAGTGCGGACTCAATCGTAGTTGTTATCCAGCCAGAGAGAGAGAGAGAGAGAGAGAGAGAGAGAGGTGGGGTCGTTAAGCCTTTTATTGTGGTGAAGAATACTCCACTCTCTACCTGCTAGCCGACCCACACACGCTGATAGGCCTGATTACATTTCCATAATTTCTTTCTAACGGCGAATACGCAATCAGGACAAACGGTAATTCTAACGCCCTCCACTATCCACCCTCGTGTCCTTAGCCATGTCACCCGTCCTTAAACAGGAAGACACGACCTGTTAATCTTACTTTATGCACCGAAGCTGAACGGAATGGATCCCAGATTTTGCCATCCGTTTACCTGTGTGGTCGCCGGACCCACGTCCTGCTGGAAAACGGAATTTGTCAAAAAAAAAAAAAAAAAAAAAACTGCTACAATACCGAGAAGAAATGATAGACCCCGTTCCAGAGGGATGGTGCTACGGGGAATGGCAGCCTGGCTATGCCGATTTGAAACATGTCCGATTCATACAAGGAATTCCGTCGGACATGGACGACTGGCGGGCGGAAAAACGTCTGGTGATCACTGACGATCTCATGACGGAAACGGACGAACGTGTTACGAAATTGTTTACCAAAGGCAGCCATCATAAAGACATGAGCGTCCGTCTATATCACACAAAATCTCTTTTCCAAAAACAAAGAAACCATTCACTTGAACAGCCATTACATCGTGATGTTTAAAAATCCCAGAGACGCTACGCAGATCACCTATTTAGCCAGGCAAATGATGCCGGGTAGAACCAAGTATATGCTGGAGGCATATAAAGACGCCAACGCCCATCCTCATGGCTATTTTCTGGTGGATCTGAAGCAGGCACTCCCGAGCTTTATCGCCTAAGAACCGACCTTTTTCCTTATCAATTGCAGGTCGTTTACGTCCCTAAGTAACATGTCTGCCAGAGTGAAGACGTTTTTGCCTACGTTGAAAATGCTGTCTGTGGCCAAACCCGCTGTCGCCAAGGCTGTGTTGAAAGACGCTCCCCCCGAAGTGAGTGATTCGAGTCCTCTGCGAATGCTGCCTGAATGTCTGAAAAGGCAATGTCGCCCTGACTCCCAGGCAGAAGAAAAACCTCTGCAAATACAAACAGTCCTTGACAGCCCTGACCAAGAAAACCACCCCGGCCAAAAGGAAGAGGCAGCTGTTACAGAAAGGGGGGTTTCTTCCACTCTTGCTGCCACCCATTCTCGGTGGGTTGTCCAGCCTTTAAAAAAAAAATGGCGAAGAAAATGGTGTTGGTTGACCCCAAACTGTTAGAAAACCTGTCCAGTCTGACCGATCCCGTTCCGGACGCGAACGTAAAGAGCCTGAGACAGCTAGCTGGACAGAAAAAGGAGACGGCCCATAACCACAACAACAACAACAACAACAACAACAACCTCATAGTGTCAGTGCCACCAAACTACAGCAGTTACTGTTTAGGTTTTTGAACAGATACAACCAAGTCAAGCAGCCTGCCCCACCACCACCCCCATCAGCCCCTCCTCCTCCTCCTCCTCCTCCCTCCGCCGCCGCCGCCGCCGCCGACGACGACGACAGTATCGTCAAGGAAGTGGAGCGCAGCGTGCCTTCGTCTATGAAGAACACGGCTAGGCTTTTGCTCGATCGGATCAAACGCGACAAGAACCTTACCTGGGACGACCGAGGCCGGGTGATTTATCAAGGTCGGTTAGTGCCTAACTCAAACCTAACTGACCTGGTTAACGACGTGCTAAGAAAGAGGAAAAGGGTCGCTAGTCCCCCCGGGTGGAAAACCTTTGCCACCGCCCTCGGGGGTAGGAACACACCGACAGACTGGATAGGAAACCCCGACTGACATCGGTTTATGTCGACGGAGGGAAAAAGAAGCCGCACCCCTCTCCATCGGCCAAAAAAAAAAAAAAAAAAAAAAGAAAAAAGCTAAGTCGACATGGGAAGAGATGGACGATTAAAACGACCCTCCCCTCCACATTCGGTGGCGCGCAAAAACTAAAAAGACATTTTAAGGAGATAAGTCTACGCGACCTGAAAGACTGGACTGGTCGAGTTTTCAAGATGCCTATACCCTGCACAAGAAAGTGGTAAGACGTCTTCCCAGGAGAAAAACCAGCGTGAGTGGGATCGACGCTCAGTGGCAGTGCGATTTGATTGATGTCAAAAATATCAACACATATAATCGGGGATACAACTACTTGCTCACCTGCATCGACGTGTTTAGCAAGTTCGCCTGGGTCGTGCCCCTCAAAGACAAGCGGGGTCGACTTTGGCCATACTGGGAAGCGGGAGACAACCCCCAACGCCTGCAAACGGACAAAGGGTCAGAATTTACCAATAAAAATTTTTCAAAACTACCTGAGAGAAAGAGGAATCGAGTTTTTTTTTTTTTTTTTTTCACGTCACGGAAAAACGAGGATATTAAGGCAGCCATAGTAGAACGCTTTAATCACACGCTGAAAGAGAAGATGTTGCGCTATTTTACTTACACAACACTCTCACCTACACGGACGTGCTAGAGGATTTGGTGAAGGCCTACAACGATTCCTATCATCGCAGCATCAAGACCACTTCGACCTTAGTGGATAGGCGCAACCAAGACCGCGTGTGGCAGGCTTTGTACGGTCAGCAGGAAGGAGGGATGAGCCTGCCTAAACTGAAAGGAGACAAAGCCAGAATCAGCAAAGCCAGAAGAACGTTTAAAAAGGGCTACCTCCGTTCTTCTTGGACAGAAGAGCTGTTCGTCGTGCATCGAGTGAACTTCACCAATCCGATGACCTACGTCATCAGAGACCTGGCCCATGACGTCCTAAAAGGGACCTTTTACGAAAGGGAGCTTCAGAAAATCGGCGAACCCGAAGTCTACAGGATAGAAACGGTGCTGAAAACTAAGAAAGACAGGCGAGGGCGACGCCAATATTTCGTCAAGTGGTGGGGTTACCCTCCTTCGTTTAACTCTTGGGTAAAGGAGACCAACTTGCTATCATCATGAATCAAGAGGCGCCACTCAGGAGAGAAAGGGAGGAGGAAGGGGAGGAGGGGGGAGGAGCGCATCGACGCTCCCGTCTCTGGAACATATTCAGGAAACCGTTGCCCAGGAGAGAGATCGTCTTTTTTGGCCAAATCGTTCTTATACGTGGTGGTGGTCGTCTCTCTGTTTAAATCTGTCGCGAGGACAGGGAGACAGTCAACTGTGGACGGCTCTGTTAGGCTCTTGCCTCGGCTAGGTCTTACCTAATCCGTCACTTAACACGAAATAAAAAAAAAAATTATAAATGGCTTTTTACCTCACGCTTCCCACCAACAGTTCGTCCCAGTTTTTTTTTTTTTCCGGATAACCACGCCGCCAGCTTTACCACGCATCTCCCTCGAGAAATCAGCCTGGACGGATCGTGGGAAAGTCTGATTGTCCGAGATTCAGTTTAACAACAAATACATTAACGTAGAATATAATATCTGGATCAAGTACAACGCCCCTTCCCTGAAAGCCCAACGGGCCAGCCTGCCCACGATATAAACCCCCGAGAGGCTCACTCGGGCAGAGGCCTCTACGTCACTCCTATCGCGCACACTGTCGAGATGCACGACTGTCGAGATGGGGGGGGGGGGGGGGGGGGGGGGGGGGGGGGGGGGGGGGGGGGGGGGGGGGGGGGGGGGGGGGGGGGGGGGGGATACGCCTCCAACGACGACTTTATCGCTCAATTGACTCGGTCCATCGGATCTGTGTATTATTTCCAGAATAAGAAAAAAACCGCCTCTAACATCACCTACAACAAGAACACCAAAAGAGCCATGCTGGTCCTGAAAGAAGAGGGGGCTCAACTAGACATGAGCCCTTCTTTAAGATGGATCTTGGGTGTGCTGTCTAATAAGGTGTTTAAGGGAAGAAAAATCATCAAACCGAAGTTTATGGTCGATTTGAACCAGAGTTTCAAGAGTATATTTGTCTACTGCGATCTGGTCAGCCCCAGACCCGTGGGCGACGTCATGGCTCCCCTTTTGAGAACCCTGCCCATGTTACCCCACGACACGGAGGTGTGCCATCAAATCTACGACAAGCCTCACTACGTCCCTTTGAGTCGGTCTCATTTTACCACAGTAGAGGTGGTCTTAAGCACCGACACAGGCAAGAACCTGTCATTTTCCAGCGGACACACCGTGGTTACGTTTCACCATCATCCCAGATCCATTTTGTAGTCCTCCCCTCCACCACCACGCGCACACAAATCTCCCCGCTGCCTGACCCTCCATAAACCGGACTGTCACTTTTACGAACAATATTATTGTTATCAAGCCGGGCATGGCCTGCCTATTTTTCGCCGGGGTGCCGAACTACAGGAGGAGAGGTATAGGGAACATTCTGGCCGGTATAGATCGAATGGTCATGCCTCTGATCAAGTCGGGAGGAAAAGCCCTACAGAAAGAAGGCGTCCGATCCGGGACCAACGTCGCTTGGGACTTGCTGACTGGCGACAGCCTCAAGACTGCTCTTAAAAGGCGGGCGACCGAATCGGGATAGCGATTGCTTCAGCGGGCTGTGGGCGGACTCGCATCTGGGCCCAAGAAACGCGAGCAGCCAGCAGCAGCATCTAAAAGATGGAAGAGACAGCCGGCTAAGAAGAAGAGAGTCAAAGACATCTTTGACTAGAAAAAAATGGGTCTTTTACATCACCTATCCTTGGAAAGCGTCCAGACGTTGCTGGATCTGTTTTTTCCTTGCCCCTTCCCCAGACCTCGGTGGAAGAAGGACAGTACATGGAAATTTTTCCTTTAGCTAGCCACTCACCAGGTGCTCTCATCGAATTTGTCATCACGGGAGGGACCGCGGAGATGACCGACCTCGCCAACACCCTACTGCACGTTCAAGCCAAAGTCACCAAGGCCGACGGAACCAATCTGGACGCCGGCCAAGAAGTTGCCCCCGTGAACAACTTTTTGCACAGCCGTTTTTTCTCAGGTGGATATGGCCATGAACGGCATGTTGGTCCCCAACTCGGAAAACACCTACCCTTATCACGCCACGCTGGAGACCCTGCTAACCTACGCGCCGGATGCCCAAAAGCACAGGCTCCTGGAATATGCCCTTTTTCAGGCTGACACCCCGGGGCACATGGAAGTCACCCAGGGGGACAACAACCGCGGGCTGAGAGACCGATGCACTCTGGCGGCCGGAAGCCGAATCGTGGACATGATGGGCAGGCTACACACGGATATGACCCACTAGGAACGGCTCCTGCTGAACGGAGTGGAGGTCAAAATCAGACTGATCCCTTCCAAGAACAGCTTTTGCCTCATGGAGGATGGAGCTAACCCGTCCAGTCGCGTGGAGATTGTCCCGCCAAAGTGAACCCGGCCATCGCCCTGGGCCACGCCAGAGCTCTGGCAAAGGCGATGGCTAAATATCCCATCAAGAGAGCGGTCATCAAGAGCTTCATCGTGCCCACGGGCAACGTCAGCGCCATCCAAGACAACCTGTTTCTCCGCCAGACGCCCAACAGGATCATCATCGCCATGATGGAAAGCGAAGCCTTGATGGGGCGCTACGACAGGAACCCCCTTTAACTTTCATCATCACAACCTCGAATATTTAAACGTCACTTTGGATGGGAAGCATGTCCCGGCCAAACCTATGACGCCCAACTTTGGTGAGGACACTCGTAGCGTGACCAGAGCCTATTTAACCACCCTGGAGGGAACTGGACTTCTCCACACGGACAAGGCTGCAGGGTTCTCCTTGGATCATTTTTCCAGGGGCTCTACGCCATCTTTTGCTTCGACCTCAGCCCCAGTCTGTTGGACGGAAATCAGTTCGAGCTGGTGAAATCGTCGCCCATAAGACTGGAGCTG
>JADBJO010001293.1:220000-222500 GCA_016801955.1 Conus betulinus
GTGTGGAACAATGCGAAGAATAAAACTGGGGAAAAAAGAGGGGAGGGGGGGGGGGGAAGAGTGGTGCAACGACGGGAGAAGAAGAAGAAGAAGAGAGAGAGAGAGAGAGAGAGAGAGAGAGAGAGAGAGAGAGAGAGAGAGAGAGAGAGAGAGAAAGGGGAGGAAAGGTTTGGACATATCAAGAAAAATAGAAATGAGGTGAAGGTCATCCGAGATAATGAGAAAAAGAGTGAGAAAGAGAGGAGAAAGAAAGAGATAGAGAAAGATAAAGGAAAGAGAGAGAGAGAAAAGAGAGAGAGAGAGAGAGAGAGAGAGAGTAAAAGGGAGGGGGGGGAGGCACTATTGTGTTTTACAACAGAATAAGTTGCGGAGGAAGAATCAGACAAAAAGGTAACAAGGAAATGAAAATATATATATATATATATATATATATATATATATATATATTCAGAGAGAGGGAGAGGTTTTTGCAGATTTTCGGAGGTGAAAAGAGGTTGGATATATAAAGAAGTAAATTAATGTTGCAGATACACCAACTTCAATAACACGATTTCGTTTTAGAAATGCAAATCTGTGCCTGATGGAAATTCCATGACCGCTCTTCATATTTTTCTGTCAGTTCCACCAACGTTTGCGTGAAAAAGTCTTCGGTTTGTTTGTTTGTTTGTTTTAAGATCAGGAAAATTGTTCCACGTGTGACCCAGTGGCAGCTTTAGTCATAATGTAGCTGAAAATCCTCCTCTTTCAATAATGTGCTTTCACAAATGAATGTACATGATTTTATTTCAGCTGTGTCATGCATCCCTGTCTGGCTGTCTCTTTACACACACACACATACACACACACACACACACACACACACACACACACACACACACACACACACACATATATATATATATATATATATATGCCTATATACATACATACATACATACATACATATAATGTATATATAGATGTGGAGAGAGAGAGAGAGAGAGAGAGAGAGAGAGAGAGAGAGAGAGAGAGAGAGAGAGACTTTATCTCAGATTTTTTCTGCTGTGAAAAGAGGTAAGATATGTATAGAAGTAAATTAATTTTGTAGATATATTAAACTCAATGCCATGCTTTCGTTTAGAAATGCGAATCCGTGCCCAGTGCGAATTCTAAGCCAGGTGTTTCATGTAAACTGTTACTCCCACTAATCTTTGTTTGAAAAAGTCTCTAGCTTTTTTTTCCTCCTTTTTTGAACATCAGGAAAAGTATTCTATGTGTCCCGATAACAACTTTAATAAAAATGGGGCTGAAAAATGCGCCTCTTTCCGTAATGTTGTTTCACAGATAAGCATTATCCCTAGTGCAATTAATCGGATAATAACGATCGTTTGGGGACTTACATAGTGCAGTTTCTGAGTCTATAAGCAGATCACTGTCATGTGTAACAAACAAAAATAATGTTAAATAGACTTAAAAAGAGATTAGTGGTGCAGCATATGCACAACATACATGTGCTTACTATTCTGTGAAAAGAACCCCAAAAGTCAACAGTATGAAATATGTGAAAGTAAAGAAGCAAACATGTGTAAACTGTGTCAAGGCAGTGCGTCACACACCCAACCTTCACAAGCTCAGAGAAAATGGTAATCAATATGTAAGGAAACCATCTCAAAATACAGCAAAAAGATAACCCTAGTTATAATTCAAAACTGGCAAAAACAGTACAGATGGTCTATGAAGCAAATGAGTGTTACCTATCTACACGCATTTTAATGAATAGAAAGAAAGCAGTGAGACTGGAGAGTTAGTAGGTGTTATATAGCTGAAATAGATATGTTTTGATACTTTCTTATATACAACCTTTGAGTTGATTTGGCGGTGAGTTCAAGTTTCATGGGGCAGTAAGTGAATATTTATGTTCTCCAAATGTCTTTGCATGTGTCGTCAGAATGCACTGCATGAGGTTACAGTGGTTGAACGGAATGGTCAAGATGTCGGACATTTTGGGGTCCTTGTCTGTTTCACACCATTTTGCAAATATATGAAAACATATCTCTCAAAGATCGGAAGGGTGTGTAAGGGTTTTTTCCCCATGATGTCACTTTACATAGAGGTGAGAGCGTACGCATGTCCAAAATGTCTGTGTATGTGTCAGAAGTGGGGCTACACTTTACGTGACGTCATTTTCAAAATGTCAGAGGTGAGGTTTTTTTTTTAACCTGCTTTCCAAAATGTCCTTTTCAATGATGTCATTTTTTTAAACATCAGAAACTGGAGAGCGTGTTTCAAAATGGCAGAGCTGAGAGTGTGCCAAATGTCAGCGTTGGGGGGTCTGTCTATGGCCATATTGTCCTCACCGAAATGGCTGAGGTGAGCTGATTGGACAGCGATCGTCAGTTGACTGCAGCACTAGATGTCTGCTAGCAGTGGGAACTACTTCCTTGCTCAAAGTATGGCCAGCAGAAATGTTGAATCATGAACTTTGTTTTCTCCCCTTTGAGCAACTGCTATGAACATTCTT
>JADBJO010001293.1:225000-237500 GCA_016801955.1 Conus betulinus
CCAAACCCACCCACACCCCCACATCTATCGTCCCTTCAAAGACGACTGTAATATCGTGGATTTCTTTATATGTTTCTGCACTTGCTGTGAATTGGAAAACTGTCACGAAAATGGACTTGTGTCATACATATTGAGTACAGCATTTCAGGTATTTCCTCTTTTGTTTTGGAAAGCAGAGTGTGTGTGTCACATGCTCTTCAGATGTCGTGCTTTGCTATCATCTTCAGAAGTTGTGTGTTTTCAAGACAAACATTCGCAATGTTTTGGAAAACCGAATATGAGCCTGGATTTTAGAGTCTATGCAAGCAAAGTGGGAATTTTAGGGCCCCATAACATTTCCTCACATTCTGTTCTTAAAACTTGGCAGCAAAGCTGTTTCTCTGACATAAATCATCTTTGTTTGGGTGTGTGTGTATGGTTGTTCTTTTTTCACACCTGTGCTATACCGTTCCCGTTGTCTCTTTCTCTCTCTCTCTCTCTCTCTCTCTCTCTCTCTCTCTCTCTCTCTCTCTCTCTTCTCTCTCTCTCTGTCTGTCTGTCTGTCTCTCACAGGCTGCTGATAATACCCACCAAACCTATAAACAGTGGCTTTAGTTCGCAGTCTTTGAAAGTAGAAGTAGGCATTACATAAGCACACAGACGGACACACAGAATGGTCATAGGCTGCAGCAGAAGTGTAGACACGTGGACAGCATGTAACAGAGAGACAGCCACAAACTCAAACCCATGCAGTGCAGGCAGTCCATCCCACTACAAGGAGACGCTGCAAAGCCCTCTGACATCAAAGACACCGCATTGAGCTGCAAACCAACAGACACTGTGTTCTCTGTGTGACGCCAATAACGCCAGTGCTCATAACGCGGTTGGAAGTGTGTCTGTTTCCCTAATGTCCTTTCCCAAACGTCTCAGGTGGCCTAATTGGGCAGAGGTCGACAGCTAACTGCTGCACGTGCACGTCTGCTGGCAGTGAGAGTTATATCCCTTTCTGGATGGTTGGTAGGCAGCAGAAACGCTGAGTGATTATTTCCCTCTCCCGTTTTATTCCAACCCACCCACATCCACACATCTATCGTCCCTTCAAAGACAACTGTAATTTCGTGGATTTCTGTATATGTTTCTGCACTTGCTCTGAATTGGAAAACTGTCATGAAAATGGACTTGCGTCATACATATTGAGTACAGCATTTCAGGTATTTCCTCTTGTTTTGGAAAGCAGATGTGTGTGTCACATGTTCTTCAGATGTCGTGCTTTGCTATCATCTTCAGAAGTTGTGTGTTTTCAAGACAAACATTTGCAATGTTTTGGAAAACCGAATATGAGCCTGGATTTTACTATGCAAGCAAAGTGGGAATTTTTAGAGCCCCATAACATTTCCTCACATTCTGTTCCTAAAACTTGGCAGCAAAGCTGTTTCTCTGACATAAATCATCTTTGTTTGGGTGTGTGTGTATGGTTGTTCTTTTTTCACGCCTGTGCTATACCGTTCCCGTTGTTCTCTCTCTCTCTCTCTCTCTCTCTCTCTCTCTCTCTCTCTCTCTCTCTCTCTCTCTCTGTCTCTCACAGGCTGCTGATAATACCCACCAAACCTATAAACAGTGGCTTTAGTTCGCAGTATTTGAAAGTAGAAGTAGGCATTACATAAGCACACAGACGGACACACAGAATGGTCATAGGCTGCAGAAAGTGTAGACACGTGGACAGCATGTAACAGAGAGACAGCCACAAACTCAAACCCATGCAGTGCAGGCAGTCCATCCCACTACAAGGAGACGCTGCAAAGCCCTCTGACATCAAAGACACCGCATTGAGCTGCAAACCAACAGACACTGTGTTCTCTGTGTGACCCCAATAACGCCAATGCTCGAAACGCGGTTGGAAGTGTGTCTGTTTCCCTAATGTCCTTTTCCAAAAAGTCAGAGGTGGCCTAATTGGGCAGAGGTCGTCAGCTAACTGCTGCACGTGCACGTCTACTGGCGGTGAGAGTTATGTCCCCTTTCTGATTGATGATAGGCAAAAACGCTGAGTGATTATTTTCCATCTCAGTTATATTCCAACCCACCCACACCTCCACACCCATCGTCCCTCAAACTGCTACTGCAATTTCGTGGATTTCTTTGTATTTATCCCCCAGTTCCTCTGAACTGGGAAAACTGTTATGATAACGGACTTGCGTCATACATAATCAAATGTGTGTGTCATGTGCACGTCAGATGTTCTGCTGAGTAATTATCTACAGAAGTTGCGTGTTTTCCAAACAAACATTCGCTATGTTTTAGAAAACCGAATATGAGTCTGGATTTTAGAGTTTATACAAGCAAAGTGGCAATTTCTGGGGCCCCATAACATTTCTTCACATTCTGTTCTTAAAACTTGGCAGCATAGTCGTCTCTCTGAAATAAATAATCTTGTCTTGGAATGTGTGTATGGCTGTTCTTTTTTATGCCCTTCCTATCCACTTCTCTCTCTCTCTCTCTCTCTCTCTCTCTCTCTCTCTCTCTCTCTCTCTCTCGACAACGACATTATCACGGACTTGAAAACCAGTCTTGCATAATGAACAAGAATGTTGACTACGAATGTATGCTTGAGTGCTTGAACATAATTGCCTTATGAATCACTGTTTGTTTCCCCTAAGGCTCCGCTGAGGATACTATTATGGTGACTGGTGCTTCTTGTGTCCTCTTACCGAAGTGTGTGTGTGTGTGTGTGTGTGTGTGTGTGTGTGTGTGTGTGTGTGTGTGTGTGTGTGTGAGAGAGAGAGAGAGAGTTTTAGAGTGTATGTATTTGTATCTATGCTTTCTCTGATGATAATATGAATCATCACTGTTTTGTTGTAATCAGTTGTATATTGTTTAATAGTGTTAAAGTGTCAGTATCCTTAGTCCCTGAAAGGACAAGGGTCAGATGAAAAAAATAATCTTATTGCTTAGTTATCTGTTACTCGTGGGATAAAGATTATTATACTCTCTCTCTCTCTCTCTCTCTCTCTCTCTCTCTCTCTCTCTCTCTCTCTCTCTCTCTCTCTGTGTTTTTAAAAGAGCGAGGGACAGAAAGAAATGCAAATGTGTGTGTGTGTGTGTGTGTGCAAGTGCATGCATGCGCGTGCGCACTCGCGCGTGTGTGTGTGTGTGTGTGCAAGTGTATGCATGTGTGTGTGCGTGTGTGTGTGTGTGTGTGTGCAAATGTATGCATGCATGTGTGTGTGTGTGTGTGTGTGTGTGTGTGTGTGTGTGTGTGTGTGTGTTCATTTTACGCTTTTAAATCGTCGTGAGGCTTTTTTTTTCTTCCCTGCCTACGCATCCTCTTATAAGACAGAGCTTCAAACATTAGCGAAATGAGAACGGAGCTGACTGAGAGACTGGGGGGGGGGGGGGGGGGGGGGGGGTATTATAACGGAGCAGTTAAGCACTAAAGCAAAACATTACTGGGTAAAACACAACCCTTTAAGCCATTACAATATTTTATTGTTCTTGTTATCGTTATTACCGTTTTGCTGTTGTTTTTCTCCTTCTCGTCCCATAAAATGTTTTCAAAGTGAGGTGACTGCGGGCGGGAATTTAAACAAACTGGGAACAAAAATGACTGTGCCGCCGGACAAAAAAAGACGAACAAATCACTTAACAAAAACGACGCGTTTCGATCTCTTTGGTCTTCTTCAGACAAGATAAACAACACTGAAGACAATGAAAACAAAAAAGAAGAAACAATCACTGGACGGGAAATGGATGTGGAATGAAAACGAGGCTGCCTCCTCTCGTTTCCATTGTATATCCATTCTGCGCCCAGTTTGAGGAGATAAGTCACTGTCGTTCTTTGTTTTCATTGTCTTCAGTGTTGTTTGCTTAGCCTGAAGAAGACAAAGAGCTCGAAACGTGTTGTGTTTTGCCTAGTGATCTGTTTGACTCTTTCGTTCGACGGTAAAGTAATGTTTCTTTCAAGTTTGTTTCCGTGAAAGTAGGTTTTAAGGGTACCGTCACGGACGCTTGGTCTGCCATACATCTCCACAAAGGCCCTTGGCCGTGAGCAACAGGATAGAGAGACTGGAACCAGTGAAGATCATTTACATTGTCCACCCAGGGACGCCCACCCCTCAACTGTACCCTGATGAACGGTATAGAAAGGGAGATATGGCGAGAGACATGTCTTCATTCCACTATACCGTGACGAATGGTCGTGGACAGGGAGTCAGGGCGAAACACATGTCCACCCTCAACTGAATCCTGGGCGAGTGACATGTCCACCCACCACTGTACCCTGAAGGTTGCTCTTAGACAGGGTGTCATGGTAACATATCCACCCTCCATTGTGCCTTGAAGAATGGTTTTGGACAGGGAGTCATGGCGAGATGTATGTCCATCCTCAACTGAATCCTGAAAATGGCCTTAGAGAGGGAGTCACGGCCAGAGACATGTCCACCTTCCGCTGTACCTGAACGTTGCTCTTAGACAGGGTGTCATAGCGAGTGACCTGTCCACCCTCAACTGTATCCTGAAGTTTGGTTCGGGCAGGGTGTCATGTCGAAAGACAGGCACCTCTCCACTGTACCCTGAAGAATGGCCTTGGACAAGGAGTCACGATGAGACACGTATCCACCCTCAGCTCTGCCCTGAAGCATGGTCTCGGACAGGGAGTCATGGTGAGGCATGTCCACCCTCCACTGTACCCTGTAGGATGGTCTTGGACAGAGAGTCATGGTGCGACATGTCCACACTCCACTGTACTCTGTAGATTGGTATTAGACAGGGAGTCATGGTGAGAGACATGTCCACCCTCCACCGTACCCTGTAGAATTGTCTCAGACAGGGAGTTATGGTGAGAGGCATGTCCACCCTCCACTGTACCCTGTAGAATGGTCTTAGACAGGGAGTCATGGTGAGATACATGTCCACCCTCCACCGTACCCTGTAGAATGGTCTTGGACAGGGAGTCATGGAGAGACATGTCCACCCTCCACCATACCCTGTAGAATGGTCTTAGACAGGGAGTCATGGTGAGAGGTATGTCCACCCTCCACCGTACCCTACAGATTGGCCTTAGACACGTGTCCAACCTCCACTATACCCTGAATATTGGTCTTCGACAAGGAGTCACGGTTAGAGGCAATGTCCGTGTCCACAGCGGCCCTACGCTTGATATCTGCGTGGACAGGGACTTGGTCAGCGTGTGTGTTGACTGACCCCCCGACATAGTCACGTGTCTCGTGATTCTTGACAAGACATGGAGAGTCTGGCTGTGGCGTTTACCCTCAAACGCTAGAAAGTGAAAGCAACACTGAATAGCTAATAGGTTCGAAAAACCATCGCTGGTGTAACATTATCATCTTGTTCAGTAGTATCATAGTGTTAACTTATGGGATCTATCTCTCAATCTCTCTCGCGCTCTGTCTGTCTGTCTGTCTGTCTTTCTGTCTGCTCTCGTCTCTCTCTCTCTCTCTCTCTCTCTCTCTCTCTCTATATATATATATATATATATATATATATATATATATATATATATATATATATATATATACATATATATATAGATAGATAGATAGATAGAGATAGACGGGGTGCAGACACGCGTAGTGTCTTTTCATGTAGATGTATATTTTCATGTGTGTGTATGTATACATATATAAGAATATACGTGTGTGTGTGTGTGTGTGTGTGTGTGTGTGTGTGTGTGTGTGTGTGTGTGTGTGTGTGTGTGTGTGTGTGTGTGTGTGTGTGTGTGTGTGTGTGTGTGTGTGTGTGTGTGTGTACACATACCAATGTAATGTAAAGGGATTTGAGACCATATAATGCCGTGGCACAGTTACTCATACTTTTGTAAGTATGCATCTATATGCAAGTATATTGTAATGAAAGTTTCTTCAAAAGAAACACAAGTCCTCTAGAGAAAATCTGTAAGGTATACAATTTTTGTGTGTGGCTGGTCATTCTGATTTTACTGGAGTTTTACGTCTTGGGAATCAGTATTGCCGTCATCGTTCACCCGTAATAGGCCTACTGAAACATAAACAAACCACTTTCAGTCAATCACCGGGAGTCAATCGCCGTCCCAAAACCCTCTTTAAGCTGTACCCCCTCAAAGTTTCAGTACAGGTCAGCTTACAAAACAAAACAGCATAGTTTTAATCACGGTAACTGACTTGTGAGAAATGTGGCTATGGATTCAGTGCAAGTCAGTTTCTAAAACAAAACAAAACGAAAAAAAAAGAAAGACAAAACAAAGCAAAACAATACAAGAAAAAACAAAACAGAACAAAGGTTCTGTCCGACTCTGACCTGAGATGTCAAACATTTTCTGCAGAACAATTTCATTACTTCCTTTCCGATTTTTCCTCCAAATCGAAGGATCTTTGCATGGAGTGACGAGTTCAAAGACGAACCTAGCATGTTTTTGAAGTATGGCATTTTCATGTGAAATTGACGGAGATGTCAAGACCACCGAAGAAAGTAAAGAACACACTGAAATAAGGAACTCCCACAAAGGGGGTATGTTGACAGGCAAGCACACGTAAAGTGACCCTTTGTTCTGTGGTTAACTGATTGTGTTTATTCAAATGTAGTCGCACTGTTTATGCGAAGCCGCAAAATCTGTCCCAAGCGAATTTTTTGGTAGAATGTCAGCGGAGGGTGGAGATGGAGACTAGGGAGAACATTCACAGAGAAATTCTTGCAAATGAAAGAAACTGACAAATACGAAAGATGCCTCAGAATCTCGTATCGATGTATCCAAACGTATCGCAGGGGAGGTAACTAGTATACAAGTGTGAAAGAACGTTGAACTCGCCTGTGCAGTAAGCCTCTTATTTTCAAACAAGCACTGATCGAGACTAAAGAGTTGTGTATTAACTGTATATAATATCTACAATGAGATGCAGCCCCATCTCCTCTTTCCCCCTCCGCCCTGCTGACTGCATCAGCAAATCACATTGAGCAAGGTGGTCGTGGTAGTTGGGGGATGAAAGGTGTGCCGATAAATACTCTCTGTCTCATTAAGGAAATTGCACGGCACAGACAGATGAAAATATCAGCGAAAGTGTGAAAATACCAGCCCCCTCATTGACGGCATACAAGATGAATGTCACATTAGCTTTGTCGATCGCTGTGCTTACTTTGTGCTTCGTCTAAGCAACATAATAGCTTAAATTTTGTGTTTATGATTAATTATAACCTCTCTCTCTCTCTCTCTCTCTCTCTCTCTCTCTCTCTCTCTCACACACACACACACACACACACACACACACACACACACACACACGCACGCACGCACGCACGCACGCACGCACGCACACACACACACACACACACACACACACACACACACACACACACACACAGAGGCACATTTGCTTACGAAACACACACACGAACACACACACACACACACACACACACACACACACACACACACACACACACACACACACACGCATGCACGCACGCGTGCGTGCCCGCACGTTATGCTATTAAAAATCGAAGATGCCAACCCAGTCGCGGAGCAATTTGATAAGCCTTTATCCAGTTATCCATTAGTTTTTTCGCTTACACCAAAGGACACTCACAGGGTTTGTCTGACGAATCAAAATGAACAGTCATATGTTCCATAGATACGGAAGTCTGGTCAAGTTAGGGAGAGCAGGAGCAGGTGCGTATTCTGAGAATTGGGGAAGCAAATGGCAGACACCCTTCGACTTCCTTCATTTGGTATGGTTCAGGTTGTATTTCCCTTTGGTGACCTTGACCTCTCCGTCAGCGTCACAGAAAAGTGCCATACTTCAAAGACATGGTCCCTTAGTTTTAACCTATCGCATCAAGCAAAAATCCATAGATTCTGTGGAAGAATGAGACAGGAGGTAGCGAAATGTCCCGCAGAAAATATTTGACATCTCCTCAGGTCAAAGTCGGAGAGAACCTTTGTTTTGTTTTGTTTTTTGTTTCGTGTTGTTTCGTTTTGTTTTGTTTTGTTTTAGAAACTGACTTGTACTGAACTCGTGGTACGCATTTCTCCCAAATCAGTTACCGTGATTAGAACAAAAGTCACAGAGTTTCTTTTCCGACAGATTTCAAAACCCTGCACGAACAATTTAAGCCCCGTAAATCGATTTCGTTTGTGGGAAATCAAAGACCACATAGCCTACAAAGAGCATATTAACCCATTGTAGTCCCCCAACCCCCCATCCCAGCCGCCCGTCCCCCCCACCCGCTCCCCTCCTCTCCGGTTCCCTCCGGTGTACACCCATCTCGGGTTCCCTGACGTCTTGCTCTGTGGAAAGCGTACGGAAAACCGTTACGATTTAAAAAATAAAGTGAATTAGTTCCCTTGGGGATGCCAGGCTTGTTTCAGAATTCGTCCCTTCCTTCTGTGTCAGTATTTTCCTCTTTTCTGTCGCCCTCTTTGTCTCTGATTTTTCTGTTTCTTCACTGTCGTCCGCTGTCTTTCTGCCTTTGAGGCCCCTTCACTTTTTTATCTTTTTTTTATTTATTTATTTTTTATTTATTATTATTATTTTGGTCTACAGAATATTCACACGTTTTTTCTCTTGAACAGGCAACAATGAGCCAGATTTGTTTTTTAACAATATGGTTAAACAGTGCCCACTCTGTACCTATGACTGCGTGAGACGGATAGTCCCAGTGTCATTTTATAGATTCATACCGCGGTATGGAATCCATGTCTCTATGAACTTTCGTAAAGTACAGTTGCCCTGCTTTCTTTCCGACATACATTTATCGCGTCCCTCCTCTTCCCCTTTCTCCCAACCACCTTTCTCCGCCCGGTCCCCAATTTCCCCCCTCCCTCCCCTTTTCCCCTCCCCTTCCTTACCAATCCTTTTGTGAATGGGCCTGGAATGCCTAAACCGCATTAAATTATTCGTATTGTTTTCGCATTCTCTCTCTCTCTCTCTCTCTCTCTCTCTCTCTCTCTCTCTCTCTCTCTCTCTCTGTGTGTGTGTGTGTGTGTGTGTGTGTGTGTGTGTGTGTGTGTGTATATATATGTGTGTGTGTGTGTGTGTGTGTGTGTGTGTGTGTTAGGTGCGAAGGGGTCGGGGTGGAGAGGCATGGAAATAGGGAGGAGGGGGGGGGGTAACTTATCATTGCCTACCGGTCTTTAACACCACGGATAAAAACGATTAGGAGACAAGCGTTTTTTCCCTGCTGTACCCTGATAATTTTAACGCCAGAATATGGAAATGGATCGGGGGACTGAGTTTGCACTGACTGCCCTGTAACGTTTCCTATTGGCATAATGTCACCCCGGTTAAAAATGTCACCCTGGCACAAAATGTCACCCCAGTTCATGATGTCACCCCAGTAAAAAATATCAACCCGGCACAAAATGTCACCCCAGTATAAATGTCACCGCGGTAAAAAGGAATGTCACCCAGTACATAATGTCACTCAGATCTTGGGGGAAAAAAAAAGTCTCACTTGGCACGAAATGTCACCCCAGAACAAATGTCACCCCGGCAAAAATGTCACCCCAGAACAAAATGTCTTCCAGTGACATTCTGTGCCGACGTCGCGGTTCAAAATGCCACACTGGTACCGCATGTCACACCTGATGACAACTATAATGACGTTGCGGTACAGCGTGTCAGCGCGGTACCTGGATGACACATGTGTCAGAAGATCACGTGGTTTTATGTCTACTGTGGAACGAATTGTCACCACACATGAATGTAAGAAAGTAAGTCTGGTCTTTAACATACGTCACCGTACTTGTTTATTCTAATCTTGAAAGAACCACGAACTCTCCAACCGACCACCACGACGACCACGACCACGACGACGATGGTGCTGATGCTGATGAGGAGGAAGAGGAAGATGAGGATGTTGGCTGGGTTTACCGTATGACATTGCATTAGGCGCATGGTGATGGGTCTTTGTTGTTTTTCTGGACTCGTAGTCTGAGAGACACACCTGTATCAGCCTACGCTCAACTTGCAAATTTCTTACTTAACTTAATCCTCCTCATCCCTGCGTCCCGGAACATAAGCGCGCCAACAAGCTCCCTCCAGCCTTCTCTGTCCTGGGCAAGCCAGCTCAGTTCGTTCCAGGTCTTTCCTGCCTCTCTTGTCCCCTCCTCCACTGTCCTCCTCCAGGTGCCGAGTGGGTTTGCCTCGCTTCCGCTTCCCCGGTGGTGCCCATCTCAGCGCAGTATGAGGGAGTCTGGTCTTGCCCATCCGAAGGTAGTGTCCCAACTACCTCCACCGCCGCTGCTTCACCTCGGCCACAATGTTGTTTATGCCGGTGAGCCTTGCAATAGTTTGGTCATTTGTTTGTTTGTTTTTTTTTTTTCACTTGATTTCGACAGGGTTTTTTATGCAGATTCCAAATTTGCAGGTGATCATAATTAATACGTATTCCTCTTCACTGTTCCAATTTGTACACCTATAGTATATGATACAAGTTATTAATTAGACCGTACGAAAAACTGTACGTTCACAAATGCCGACTTTTCCCCTAGACATGAATACATGAACTGGCGGTTCACAGTGTCGTCCAAGATGACATTTTGTAACTGGAGTGACATTTCGTATTGCATCAGTGGTAAAGAATGTCACCGGGTGACATTTTGTACCCGGGGGAACATTTTGTACCGAAGCAGCAGGCTTGCCGACTGTTCGCTCTGGCTGTGGAATAAAGTCATGTCAACGCCATCTGCTTCCTTTGCGTACTACTACCTGTATCGTGCCTGTTAGCAGTGCTAACGTGTGTGCGCTCTCCTCTAGTCGAGCACCGTATGAATGGATAGAGATGGCTGGCCGGATGGCTGGCTGGCTGGCCGGATGATGAGACTGATGAGAGGCTGGCTGGCAGGCTGAATAGATAAGGCAAGACTTTGTGACAGAGACTGCAACAAACACACATACTCATAACCGAATCGGGAATTTGACATCATTATATGGAAAAATAATCGTCGGTCTTCTTTCTCTTTTTTCCCCCAAAGACTATTTCAGTACTTATGTGAACAAAAACCCTTAAAGGGAACTAGAAGGACGTTTGGGAGAGCACGGACCTCCACCAAGGTCCAACGGATCCGGGATCGACCTTCTGATCCGAAACGGGACTTAGTTCGAAAGAGAAAACACAATGCGTTTACTTTGATATGTGAGGGAGAAGAAAATAGGTCGGGAGGGGGGGAGGGGGGGGTGGGGGGGCAAGCTTTTATCATTAACAAAAATTTCTCTGAGTATGTCAGTTCCTTAGCGAAAATAGCATCATTTTTTTCGTGAGAAGAAAGAAAATAGGTCCAGACTGAAAGAGTTGTTTCCCATGCACTTAAAACAAAAAGGATGTGGAAAAGACAAAATGTCATCGTTTACATCGCTAAAAAAAAAAAAAAGAGTGTTAGGATTACGTAAAAACATATAACTTTATAGATAATTATCAGTTTGTGAACAGTAAACTTAACCGTGTTCATGTTGAGTGCAAAAATTTGTCATCATCCCGCAGAACGGATCCCGGATCAGCCGTTTGTTCCGGATCCACACGACGGATCCGCACCAACAATGAACATTGAATAGGTCCGTCGTTGGACCACATTCCAACTTTGCGCCAAGTCCTGTGAACATCAGACCGAAGTTTGTGCGTTATCTTGCAAACAGACAAACAAACGAACGAACCAACGGACGACGGTTGAAAACATAACTTCCATGACGCAGCGCAGGAATAAAGGCCGATGTTCATAGTCAATGGGTACCTGATTATTTCCCATGGTAGAGAACCGAGCTGGCGATGAGACGTTGTGGGTTTGACCTGCCGACAGCAGAAGGGCGTCTAGAAATCATGACCTAGCTCGGCCTCCTGAGAACGGGAGGAGTTCTGTGAGAGCGGCGCTTCTTCTCTGCACCCTTTCTTCTGCCAAGCGTTCCCTAGAGTTTCATCCTACTATATTGCATGTTAAGGCACCACCCTCTTTTTCATGGGACTGTGGTCTCAGTGTATGGAACTGCTTTTCAACAGCAGACTGTTTGAGCACTGCGCTGATCTGCTTTGGAGTACAGTTGCTGGATGGTGTTGGTAATAACGCCCGATCTTAAATTTTCTTCATTGTGGCCCATAATTCCTCTTGCCAGACTGTCGAACACTTTGAAGTCTGTGAAGACGTGGCGGAACCCTCTCTGGCGCTGGAGGTGTTTTCTCGCAAAGGAAACGGAAGTTACAAATCTGTTCGTTGGTACTTTTGCCTCTGCAGAATCCAGCCAGTTCTGTAAGCAGTGATGGTGTCTGCTTGCAGTCTGTTTGGAATGATTTTCAGCATTACTTTGCTGGCTTGACTGATCAAACTTACAGTGCGGTAGCTCTGCCAGTGTTGAAGGTGTTCTTTCCTGGAAAGAATGACGATTAGCGATTAAGTTCGTGGCGCAGGGCGCTTTCCTGTGTGCCAGATTTTTTTTTTTTCCAGTTGGCAGTCAGAATATGTATTGCTGGATCTCTGCCATGTTTTTGAGAGTTCTGCAGGGATGTTGTCGATGTCTGCAGCCTTCGTACATTTCATTGCGACTATC
>JADBJO010001293.1:245000-247500 GCA_016801955.1 Conus betulinus
CACAGTTAAAGCAACATTACAAGGATTCGACACACGAGTCATTCTTACCTGTGAGCCCACGGGCACCACACACAATTACATCACCATCGCAGGGGCTCGAGCACGAATCATTATCACCTGTGATCCCATGTGCACAACACACATCAACACCACCATTGCAGGGGCTCAAACTAGAATCATTATCACCTGCGATCCTGCGCGTTCCACACATAAGAACATCACAACTGCAGGGGCTCAGGCAAGGATCGCTATCACCTGTAACTCTGCGGGCACCACACATAGCAACATCACAGTTGCATGGGTTCAAACAGGAATCACTACCACCTGTGACCCCGTGTGTACCGCACACAATAATGATGTGTTTTACCATACCAATGGTTTGTGTTTGAATCTCAATGGTAGTGATGAGGTGTGTTCTCGCCATTTGGAGAATGAGTCGCGGGAAGTTGGGGGGGGGTGGTGCGAGTGGTGTCGAATTAGATCATGTTTATACTGAATTCAGTGAATCATTATTTGGGGCACCGATTTCATCAGATGATAGCGATGATGGAACTTTGTCTGTGAATTCCGTTGACAATTCTGTTTCGAGTAATGATTATTCTGCATATCAAGGAAATCACCAGAAGGGTTTTTTTATTCATGCACTGGAATGTGAATGGTTTGATGTCAAAAATCTTTGATACCGATTTTGTTTCTTTTGTGTCATCTTTTCATTTTGTTTGCTTGGTCGAAACTTTTGTTGATAGTATTGATCCGGATATCTTTACAGGGTATAAGGCTTTTTTGTCAACCAGCTAAGAAGTTATCAAATGCTGGGAGGCCTTCGGGTGGTGTCGTTTGTCTCATCAAAAATGAGTTTATGTCTTTTGTGAAACAGATCAAAGTAAGTGTTGAAACTTTTTGTTGTTCGTCATTAACAAGGACGTGTGTTTGGCGTGGAAAAGGATGTGTTGTATGCCTGTGCGTACGTACCACCCGAGGGTTCTCGATATTATAACTATCTTGGTGTGGATGGGGATGGAATTGCTTTACTGGAAAACTGTTTATTTGATAATGCCCTTGTAGATAATGATTATTTTGTGCTTCTTTCTGGTGATCTTTAATGGTCGTACTTCAAACATTTCGCAGCCCGTATCTGTTGAAAAAGATCTTATTGTCCACATTGGCAAAGAGATTTTGCGAATATTACAAGAAATTCACAAGATTCTGTTTTGAATGGATTGGTAAGTCTTTGCTAAACATGTGTACTGCGTTAAACTTGTGCATTATGAATGGTATGTGTTATGGCGACCATGAAGGACGCTGCACGTACATTTGTGATTTTGGATGCAGTGTCATAGATTATTTTTTGATATCTAGTGATCTTCTTGCTTATGTGTGTGAAACTTGTGAGTTAAAAGTTTTAGACTGTACGGAAACGAATCATATGCCTGTAAATTGTACTTCCTTTCTAAAAGAAAACAGTACAGAAATTCTGCCTAAAGATAAGAATGTGTTCATCGAAAAATTCGTTTGGAATCCTGATTGTATTCAACAGTTTAATGATGTAGCAAATAGTGAACGTACACATATGATGTTAGACGATGCTATTCAGTCTGTTGATATTGATATCAATGTAGCTCTGGAAAAATTTAATACATGTGTGAAAGAGATGGCTGCGTGCATGAAAAAAAAAGAGTATGTGTGAGTGGGAGAGAAAGAGACACCAAGACTGGTATGATACCGAATGTCGAAATAAAAAGGAAAGAGATGCGAAAATTGTTGAAGAAATTGCGTCATTCTTTAAAAAGTAAAGACATCACGTCGTTCTCAGCAAGAAAGCAATAGATATGCTTTCTGTCTGGCCAGAAGGGAATATAAGAATCTATTATTCTTTAAGAAGAAAATGCATAATCGTATAGTATAGTGATTGAAAATGATAATCTCTATAAACAGTCAAAAAGATTTCTGGGGAAACTATCCATCAAATTAGTCCAAAAAAGAAAAATGTTAGAAACCAGATTACGGTAGATGATTGGTTTAAACATTTTAAAACGTTGCTGGAAAAAGTTGATGTTGCTCATCCGGAAAATGAGGAATTAGAGAATGGTTTAGATGACGATGATGATGATGATTCCTTTAATAATAGACCAATTTCTGAAGATGAAGTTGTTCTTGCATTAAGAAAAACTTAAACCAAAAAAAGCTGCGGGACCCGACGGGTATTATTAGCGAAATATTAAAAAGTGCAAGTGCAATGGTGTCCCTTTCTTTGTGAAATTTTTCAATGTTCTTTTTAAGAAAGGTTTTCTACCCGGATGGTTGGACTGAATCGATTATTTGCCCCTTTATAAGAAAGGAAATGCCAATAATCCGGGAAATTATCGTGGTATAAGTTTTTGTGTGATACAAGTAGTAAAGTATATGGTATAATTATTAACCGTCGCTTACAGGACTGGGTAACAGAAAATAATATTACTGGAGAATATCAGGCTGGGTTTAAAGCTGGTTACTCTACTAT
>JADBJO010001293.1:252500-262500 GCA_016801955.1 Conus betulinus
AGAACGAGCAACCTTGACGAACGGCGATTGTGGAAGGGAAGAAGTTGCCAAACTCCTTGTTCATGATGATATCGCCGGTGGCAAAGTTATGTCGGGCCTCAGTGATTGTGTCCAGAACCTCTTTGATTCTGAGATTTCTCGAAACATGAATAAGGTCGACTGCTATATTCTGTAGAAGGGTTTTGTTGAAGTCAGTAAATTGTGGAATAGGTCATGCTGGTGCTAGACATTTTTTTTCACTGCTCATCATGTAGATGACGTTCAACTGTAATCTCCTTGTTCTGTAACGAAACTGTTCTTATGCCCGTGCTTCTTCCATATGTTTCTGAAGTGTGTAGAAGATGATTTTACCGGGTGGACAAATGAGCATATTATTCTGTTGTTCTGACATACTGGATGTTACCTTTCGTGCCATGAAATATTATGACCCTGTCAATTTCTTAGTTTCCAACATTTATTTTGTTATTTTTCATTTCTAGTTACATTTGTTTATCCATTTATCTTTCCACAGTGACATGAGTGGTTTTTAATCGTGTTCTTCTCCTTACTAGAGCAGTTTTACTAGTTATGGAACGTAGCAAGGGAAGGGGGGGACAACTTGTAGAGTTGTAAAGGACTGGTCAAGTTTAACCCACCAACTCCTCGCCACACTCGTACACATTATCACAGCGATTCATCGGGGCATTGTACGTCCGATGCCGCACCGGTTTGCTCTGGGAAATAACTGACACGTGTTCAATCAAACGGGCACTGGTTCTGATTCCTGCCCAAGTCAGACACAGCAGTTAGTGTTTAATGACGAGGCAAGCTGCACGCAGCTGTCCGCTCTTGCGGATTGCACCGCTGAAATGATTCCGAGCCAGCGTGCAGCTTTTCGCTCATTCGCAGTGCTTGCTTCAGCTCGGTGGAAGCGACTTCCTGTTCAGGGGAACTAACCCGGCTTGTGATGGTCTAAACAAATCTTAAATAAATGTCAGCGAACCGCCCAGAGAAACGTGGACAAACGAGTCACAAGACAAACCACAACGCGTTTCGACCTCTTAGGTCTTCTTCAGGTGCAACAAACATGAAACAAATAACGAAAATGTTGTTTCATGTTTGTTGCACCTGAAGAAGACCTAAGAGGTCGAAACGGTTGTGGTTTGTCTTGTGACTCGTTTGTCCACGTTTCTCTGGGCGGGTTCGCTGACATTTATTTAAGATTTGTTTAGATTTCCGCCTGCAGTCGTTTCACTTTTCAAAAAGATCTATTGTGATGGTCTGTTCTGAACCGTGCTGCCGAAGAAAATACTGACTTTCCCGGGTAGGGAGTGCATGATTCAGTTGTTTGACTGCTATAGGCAGTTGGGAGTCTAGCAAACCAAGACTTCTTAATGCTGACTCACCAACTCAGAGAGAATACTCAGTGGTTGTGTACAGCCGCCACAGATGTACCTTCCAGGCTCTGTTGACTCAGCAACCCCAATACAATTAGGTCTTGTTTTTTACCAAGTTTCTGATCTAACTCAGGTTGTAGGACATCATTTTGAAAAAAAAAAAAAAAGAACTTTGATTAACATCGCTTCTGTAAAAGTTGTCTTTACAAAATCTACGTGTTTTCAAAAAAAAAAAAAAAAAAAAAAAAAAGCCATTGATCATCCGGACACTTTGTCCCCATTGATATCCGAAAGGGTCTTAGTTTTCTTCGGGCCGGACATATGTCCAAAAACCTTTAAATTTTTAGATAAAGCAAAGTTATTGTGTGAACACACGGACACACATAATACATAATACACATACAACACATGAGAGAGAGAGAGAGAGAGAGAGAGAGAGAGAGAGAGAGAGAGAGAGAGAGAGAGAGAGCACAAACTATTCCTTGCGCCGTGTTGAGTCTGAGTAAGCATGAAAGAATTGACCAGGCTTGAAGTAGAGCTATGGGTTAGGTGTCGAAGTCCATTCGCTTAGCTTTTGACGGTAACATTTTTCCCCCTCGCGTTTCTATACAGAGCTACTGGTCCTCGTTCTGTTCTACCTGCACGTTCATCTTCAAATGCTGACACTGACCACAGAACCTTGACGTAGCCGGCCTCTGCGTGCATTTTATACGAAGGGACTTAAGCCGCAAGATGCTAAGGGTGTGGTGTGCTGATCTGGAAGGTGGGAAAATACACCGCTCCTCGCTCTAACCCACAATGCCAGCGATGTGGGAGGTCCAACTCCAGACCGACAGATTGAAAAACCCATATGCGCGCATGCAGTTCTACAGCTTCTTCTTTTTTTTAGGCTTTGTTTTTGAATTCTGTATCTATTGTTTCAAACATCTGCAGAACGGTTCCCCCAGTGTTCGCGATGATCCTGTCTATGCGTAATCACACAGACACAGGCCACCATTCTGTACACCATTCTGGCCCCTCTCTGTCTGTCTGTCTGTCTCTCTCTCTCTCTCTCTCTCTCTCTCTCTCTCTCTCTCTCTCTCTCTCTCTCTCACACACACACACACACACACACACACACACACACACACACACACACACACACACAAAAGTACACAAAAGTACACGCATACACACTCACACACACACACACACACACACACACACACACACACACACACACACACACACACACAAGTACACACACACACACACACACACACACACACACACACACACACACACACACACACACGCACGCACGCACACACACATACTCACACACACACAACTTCATAGCATATAACATTCCTACACGGAAAGAAGATTTAGGAGCATCAGTCACTAAATATGTATCATCAGCAGAGAGAGACAGACAGACAGACAGACAGACAGACAGACAGACAGACAGACAGACAGAGACAGAGACAGGCAGACAGACAGACAGAGAGGGGGGGGGGGGGGGGATATCAACCAGGCCGTAATATCTGTGACTGGATTGTACACACCAGAATGTCCAGGGCCAAAATATCCGCCATCCGACACTAGCGTGCTTGTGCGGATATCTCCCATTTGTAATGACGTTGATTTCGTTCTCCTTACTGAAGAATGGGGGGAAAAAAAAAACAACAAAAAGTTGGTCTGGTTTTTAAACGGCTATTATTTGGGGTGCGCCCCTGTAGCACACGGACTCAAAAGCCAGTACTTACTGCATTCGTCATGCCACGTATAATACCGTCATACAATTACATACGATTCATTCTTTGGGAGTGTTCCATTAATTAGATGTAATCAGAGCGAGGCTCGAAAGGCCGACGACTCGCTGTGCGATGCGTAATGGCACATTCTTTTCATGTTCCCGGGTGAAACAAATTGGTCGCCTGATTAAGGTCTACACCAGGCAAAAACAAGGCAGCGAGGTTGTGTGTGTGTGTGTGTGTGTGTGTGTGTGTGTGTGTGTTACCGACAGATTGTGAGCTGTGTATCGTTTCTACTTGTTGCGGGTCATGTGATTCATTTGTAGACCCAGATTCCGAGGCTTCAGTAATGACCATGCTTTGTTTGCTCTAAATACCAATACATTTACCATACAAACTTCATTGCCTGACGCAAAAACGACAACAAGAACAAACCGTCGAGGAAATGACAGGGGAGAAAACCCATTCTTACTATTGCAGTTCTCACTGGACATGTCAAACTTGTCTCATAACAGCTGAGAAATCCATAAGATAGAGCATTCCCAGGCGAAACCACTGCCGAGCCGCTGCATTTCTCGTAGGTTGCTGCAAGGGATTATTCTGTGCAGAATCTTTCGAAGTGAAGATCAACATGGTCTGGTTTGCATTCTCAGAACAGCTGAAATTTTCTCAAAGTTAAAATTAATATGCTACGAATTGCTGCGAACTGTGTGTGTGCGTGTGTCTGCTTTTGCCTTTGCTTTTTGGTTTTGTTTGTTTTGTTTGTTGTTTTCGAAACAGGTGTCCTGATTGTGACCGTCCTAAAAGGTCAGTGTGTGGTCAGCAGGTCTTGAGGAAACTGAAAGGTGCGCCAGACCAGTATGTAGTATCGTTTTGCCTTGACCATCACTCTGACTCCACAACTGAATCTCCTGCTAAAACAGACTGCTACGCTGTAAACCAACACACAAATGTTTGAAAAGGGACGACGACCGACGTGAGTAAATTGGAGTGGAGATACTGGGTTCTGGCAGTCAACCCTCGGGTGTTTTCCACTGGTGACGCTCGAAATATAGTAGTACGTTCACCACGCAAATTAACTCCCTTCAATGCATGAATGGTTTATCTAACATTTATCAACATGTGTAATATTTGACAGAGGAGAAGGGGGGGGGGGGGGGGGGGGGGGGGGGGGGGAGGGTTGGATATGAGGAAGGAACTGGAAAAAAGGTTACGTGAAATTCCCAGGGGAACAGCGAAGAATGAAGTGAACAGTCACATTGGCATCAATGGGCTGCTTAACGAAACGGCTGCAATAATTGCAGTACTTGAGCTTACACAGTACCGTCGTCTCCCTGAAAACGGAGAAATGCGTGTATGGAAATAATCCCGATCAGAAACGTTGAACGTTATGCAGCTTCATTTTCAAAAACCTGCTGCCACTAAACCCCTATTTACCGAATTGTGTGGAGTCAGAAAAAAGATGCTTCAAGTCAGGTTGTAGTACCCGGGGTTTTTGTTTGTTTGTTTGCATTCCTCACTCGACCGTTGCTAATTTCAAGATTGAAACGTGATTGCGGAAGAAAATCTCCTTCGATGATCAAAATAGCAATACGTTCATTACATAATTTCGCTTCCTCGGTAATTAGTTAAGAAAAGTATCAACAATGGTCATGTTCTACTGTAGTATTTATGTTTACACATCAACGTTGTCGCTCAAAAGTGGAGAACTTCAGACGGAATATTTCCCGATGAAAGAACCGTCAACTGGTTGCATTTCTGAAAGACTGTAACGACCAGTACCGGTTTCCAGAATCTCTCCGAGTGAAGAACAAGGTTTGTTATGATTAACGTGATATTGATTATGCTTATGATGACGATTATTATGATCACTGTCATTCTTCTTGTTCTTGCTCTTGTTGTTATTGTTGTTGTTGATCTTCTTCTTCTTCTCCCACAGCACTGGTCCTGAACTGACCTGCACACAGTCACACCTGGGCTCCACCTGCCTCTGCCCCAGCACCTGCAGTCCTCAGGGAATTGTTAGTGTCAAGTTTCCATCAGAGGAGACGCTTGCTCAGGGAGGTGGCGTTCAGTGGCGTGTCTGTTCTGATCCAGAAAACGCAGGACACCACCAGCTGTGGCCCCTTACGGCTGGGTCATGGAACCTTTGATATTGAAAAGAGGGGGGTGGGGTTGAAAGATGGGGATGACGGTGGGTGGGAGAGAGAGAGAGAGAGAGAGAGAGAGAGAGAGAGAGAGAGAGAGAGAGAGAGAGAGAGAGAGAGAGAGAGAGAGAGTAATTTTACGTCGTAACGTTTCATAAGATTCATGTAACTTACATTGGTTCGAAAAGATCCGTGTATCAAGTAGCGAAAAAAAAAAACAGTGCAGTTTCGACAGATTCATACTAAAACAAAAAACCCCAAAATTTTCATGAGGTTCATGTCTGTATATGTACATAAATATATATAGATATTGAAAGAAAGTAGTAGAATCACAAAAAGATTCGTTTAACTCCACAGATTTCAGAAGATCAGCGCCTCACAAACGCCAGCCCGCGTAAATAGCCTGCCAAGTAGTTACCCAGTCCGTGGAACGGAAACACAACGAAGCGGAAACCATCGGACCTAGCGCAAGCCGTCACACACACGATTACCTCCCCTCCCCTCCTGCGCGAGCTTCGCACGCGACGAGCGCGAGAGAGAGAGAGACGAATGATATCGGGGAAGGGCGATAATCATTTTGGCAGGCGCCACGTACGCGCGTTTGGCAAGCTGGCGACGACGGGAAGCGAGTAGGCGTGAGTAGTAGTGTCGGGGGACGCTCATGAAATGCACGTGTGCGTGTCATTCGGCGGGGGATGTCTGTCTGTGTCCGGAGGCTCACGGTTGTCTAGCAGCTCGCTGGAGAAGGACCAGCTTTGAGGGGAAGTGGTATTAGTCCTGAGTGTTTGTGAGTATGTAGGCATTGCACCGTCTCTCTCTCTCTGTCTCTCTCTCTCTCTCTCTCTCTCTCTCTCTCTCTCTCTTACATACACACATGCAGACACAAAAACACGCGTGTACGGTCGCATACACGCGTGCACATGCTGATTAATCCATTAATTATGATTTCTTATATAATACCATGCAGTGTCTATAGACCTTTTAGGGTTCTCGTGACAATTAAGTCTGAGTCTCTCTCTCTCTCTCTCTCTCTCTCTCTCTCTCACACACACACACACACACACACACACACACACACACACACACACACACACACACACACACACACACTGGCACGCGCAACAGATGCGTAAGAGCCTCCCTTTTCAAAGACATTATTTCTCATCAGTCCACCGTGGCTATAACATTGAGCTGCCGTGCAAAAAAATCCCGGCAACGCATCGGTCTACATGTGACCGTTCGCGCGGCTCAGCTGGACCCATCATCAGGAGGTGTTAGCTCAAGGATCGGAAGCACTCTTGGAAAGCTACAGCTGCAAGCTGACACTGGGCGTGCTGTGGTCTGCCAATGTGAGCCGCCGGTGCCATTGCCGGACAGTTTCGTCCATAGGTCTCCGCCCTGTCTGCACGCTTTTCGTCGTCAAATCAGCGTTGTTCGTTTATTGTTCATTGGTTATTTTTTCACTCTGATCGACCACCGGCATGGCCACACTGCGGCCTCGTAGTTAGGCCGAGGTGATGTGACGTCACAGATGATTGACAGATCGTTCCCTTTGTGTCGTGCAGGCGTTTGACGTCAGTCTCTCCACGACATGCTTGAGTGGTATGTTACGACAGGTACGGTACATGATGAATGTGCGAATAACTGACTGACTCGGAAGAGAAATCTACCCATCTATCTATATGTTCCTTTTTTTTTTTTTTTCTGTGTGTGTGTGTGTGTGTGTGTGTGTGTGTGTGTGTGCTCGTTTGTTTTTGCTTTGTTTTGAATGATTAAAAATGTATGGAAAATGCGGCAGTCCAATGTTACGATTTCACGTGGTGTGGTTATGTGTAATGTGAATAACTTTACTGCAAGTACCAACTTTTTGTTTCGTCATGCCGTTTGCCAGATTGTTAATAAAAAAAAAAAAAAAAAAAAAAAAAAAAAAAAAGAGCTGAATGAAGTAAAAAAAAAAAACAAAAACAATCTGTACCAAATCTACTAATTTTTGTTCAGAATATCTAAATGCAAGATACAAAATTAAACGACAAAATCCAAATATTGATAGTATTATGTCCAGGTGTACCGCAGAATGGATTTACAAACCAACACCTTTCCTTGCACAGGTGATATTGGAAACTAGTGTTGTTGCTGGTGGTGGTGCTGGCGGTGGTGGTGGTCGTCTTTTCAAACACATTTGGTACACATTTCGAACTACTTGCTGTGCCACTTTTAGCATGCCGTGTACTCTTCATATTCATGCTTTTGATACAGTCTATCTAATTATTCTGTTGTTCGTTAATTATATCTGTAATGCTTTCAAGGAATATACATATATTCACATTTTTCATTTCATGTATGTGTTTACTTGATCATACTCATTATTTTTTTTGGTTTGCAAGTAAAAAGCAAAAAATAATGAATAAATGCGATGTTGCCTACAGTGTGAAGCTTTGCTAATGAAACTGAAAGTGAAACAGAAATAACGGAGTTTCCAGCTTCATGAGCCGATAATGTCTGGTTCCCAGGACAACCAGTCGAATTCTTCAGGGAAACGGGATGAAACTATTGTCCGTGAGGATCCCCAACTGTAGAGCGGTTTTTCCCGAGTTTTCCGAGGGCCATAAATGTTTCCTCATGTTCCCCAAGGAAAATAGTTATTAAGGTGTACTCTCCCCGAGGATTACAACTGTGTTCGTTATCTTCGTAGGGAAAACAGCTATTATCCTGAAGGAAAACGACGAAAATAGGAAAACGGTTATTACCCTGAAGATAAACGACGACGAAAATAGGAAAACGGTTATTACCCTGAAGATAAACGACGAACGAACATAGGAAAACGGTTATTACCCTGAAGATAACGACGGAAATAGGAAAACGGTTATTACTCTGAGATAAACGACGGAAATAGGAAAACGTACATTACTCTGAAGATAAACGACGGATATAGGAAAACGGTTATTACTCTGCAGGAAAACGACGGAAATAGGAAAACAGTTATTACCCCGAAGATAAACGACGAAAATAGGAAAACGGTTATTACTCTGAAGGAAAACAATGGAAATAGGAAACAGTTATTTACCTGAAGATAAACAACGAAAATAGGAAAACAGTAATTATCTTGAAGTTAAACGACGGAAATAGGGAAAACGGTTATTACTCACGATGGAAATAGGAAAACAGTAATTACTCTGAAGTTAAACGACGGAAATAGGAAAACAGTTATTACCCCGAAGGTAAACGACGGAAATAGGAAAACGGTTATTACTCTGAAGGAAAACGATGGAAATAGGAAACAGTTATTACCCTGAAGATAAAACGACGAAAATAGGAAAACAGTAATTACCCTGAAGTTAAAACGACGGAAATAGGAAAACGGTTATTACTCATGACGGAAGTAGGAAAACAGTAATTACTCTGAAGATAAACGACGAAAATAGGAAAACGGTCATTACTCTGAAGGAAAACACGCAAAATAGGAAAACGTTTATGAGCATGTACAACAAAAAAAAAAAAAAAAAAAAAAAAAAAAGAAAAGAAAAAAACCGATGAAAATAGGAAAACAAGTATTACCCAGAAAATAAATGACGAAAATAGGAAAACAGTTATTACTCTGAAGCTAAACGATGGAAATAGGAAAACAGTTATTAGCAAATAAGCAAACAAACAAAGAAAACAGAACGAACGACGAAAATACGAAAAAACAGTAATTACCCTGAAGATAAACGACAAAGATAGGAAAACGGTTATTACTCTGAAGGAAAACGACGGAAATAGGAAAACAATTATTACCCTGAAGAAAAACGATGACAATAGGGAAACGGCGGTGATCTTTGGGACCACAGCTATGTTCTCTACTTTGCTGATGTCATTAGTGCTTGTGATGGTAAACAGTTGTTTTTCCATAGGAAAACAAGGATAACAGTTATCATCCCAAGGAAAGTCGTTGGGGAAAACAGGGATAAACAGTTATTGTCCTCCTCAGGAAAATAGAAATAAACAGTCAATATCCTCAGAGAAGAAAGGAATAATTATCCTCAGGTAAACAGGAATAAACAGTTATTGTCCTTAGAAAAACAAGGATAAACGGCTATTGTTCTCAGGAAAAACATGGATAACAGTTATTGTCCTCGATAACAGTTATTGTCCTCAGGAAAACAGGGATAAACAGTTATTATCCTCAGGAAAACAGGAATAAAGTTATTTTCCTCAGAAAACGGGGATAAACAGTTATCGTCCTCAGTAAAAAACAAGGAAGAACGGCTATTACCTTCAGGAAAAACAGGGTTAAACAGTTATTATCCTCAGGAAAACTGGGAGAATCACTTTTTTGTCCTCAGGGAAACAGGGAGAATAACGTTTTTTTCCTCAGGGAAAAGAAGAAGAAAAAGAGGGAGAAACAGTCCTTATCCTCAGGAAAACAGGGACAAGGTAATTTTCCTCAGGAAAACGCGGTTAAACAGTTACTGTCCTGATAAAAAACAAGGTAATCGGCTATTGTCCTCAGAAAAAAGGGGATAAACACAGTTATTATCCTCAAGAAAACAGGATTTAACAGTTATTATTCTGAGGAACACAGTGATCAACAGTTATTTTCTCAGGGAAAACAGGGACAACAGTTATTACCCTTAAAAAAAAAAGGAAAACAGTTATTAGGAAAGCAGTGATAAACAGTTATTATCCTCAGGAAAACAGTGATAAACAGTTAATGTCTTCTGGAAATCAATGATCATCCTCAGGACAACAGGAAAACAGTTGT
>JADBJO010001293.1:277500-280000 GCA_016801955.1 Conus betulinus
TTGAAGGGAAACAACAGAATAGATGTAGTATACAGATGAATGGATAAAGGGGGGTGGGGGGGGGGGGGGTAGACAGGTACAGGCACTTGAAGGAATACAGCAAGGTAGATGATGTATACAGGCAGATGAAGGAATAAAGGGGGGGGGGGGGGTGGCAGATACAGACACTTGAGGGAAACAACAACAGAATAGATGCAGTATACAGATGAATGGATAAAGGGGGGTGGGGGGGGGGGGGGGGGAGACAGGTACAGACACTTGAAGGAATACAGCAAGGTAGATGATGTATACAGACAGATGAAGGAAATAAAGGGGGGGGGGGGGGGGGGGGGGGGGGTGGCAGATACAGACACTTGTGGGGGGAAACAACAACAGGATAGGTGCAGTATACAGATGAATGGATAAAAGAGGGGAGATGCAGGAACAGGCACTTGAAGGGATACAGCAGGGTAGATGATGCATACAGACAGATGAATGGATAAAAGAGGGGAGAGGCAGGAACAGGCACTTAAAGGGATACAGCAGGGTAGATGATGCTTGCAGACAGATGAAGGTATAAATGGGGGAAATGGCCGGCAGATATAGACAGATGAAGGAATGAGAGAAAAACATTGCCGATCTAGACAGATATGGGAATAAAAGAGGGAATATTGCCGATTTGGACAGATATAGGAATAACAGATGGAATATTGCCGATCTAGGCGGATGAAAGAGAACGTTGCGGATACAGACAGATAAAGGGATAAAATAGGGAACATGTCAGATACAGACAGACGGAGAGATAAAACAGGGCATATGACATACACAGACAGCTCGAGGGATAAAAGAGGGAATACGCCAGATAAGAACAGATGAAGGAATAAAATGGGGGGAAATAGTGGCCAGATACAGACAGATGGAGGGATAAAACAAGATAGATGACACACAGACGGATGAAGGAATAAAAGAGGGAATGTGCCCGACACAATTGAGCTGGCTTGCCCAGGACAGAGAGGGCTGGAGGGGAGCTGTTGGCGCCTTAAGTCTCGGGTTGCGGGATGGAGAGGATTAAGTAAGTAAGTAAGTAAGTAGGTGTGCCCGACACAGACAGCGGAACGCATAAAATGGAGGAAATGACCGGTAGGCACAGGCAACGTAACTGGGTAACCATTGGATGACATCATCAGTATGGTGGGGGGCCGGAATAGCTCAGTGGTAGAGTGCCGGACTCGTAATCTTGGGGTTGCGGGTTCGAATCGCCGCCGGGCCGTTGGTATAGATGACACATTACACATAGCATGCACCCTCCCCGAAGTTGGAGTATGGGCTACCTTAATGGCAGGATTGAAAAAAAAAAAAAAAAAAAACGGTCACGGTCACACACAAAACTCCACTCCCTTCGTTGGGTAGATGGGACTGATATCCTTGCCTGTCTATACAGGGAGTATCCGCAGGAGTATCAGCCTGCGTACGCAGAAGAAGAAGAATCAGTATGGTGACCCTTGTGTGAAGTGTTAGAAATCAATTAAGATTACACTTGTGACGTATCGGAAATGAGTAGGATGGCACTTGACACTTGCGAAGCATTAGACACCGAATCGATGACCCTTGTCAAGGTAAGAGATCTGACGTCAGTGATGACTGCCTCCCAGGTACCTCTAAGGTACAGGTGAGGGGCGATCTCACTGCTTTTTGTCCCACACCCAGGCTGCTAAGGGTGCAGTGTAGGATGACATTGTGCGGTGTGCTGATCCCTGATTGTCGTCTCATGAACCGACGTGAGCATGATCTAGTTGCAAAGTGAGACGATTGAGGCGGAAATCTAAACAAATCTTGAATAAATGTTAGCGAACCTCGAAGAGAAACGCGTACATACGAGTCACAAGACAACACACGACGCGTTTCGACCTCTTAGGTCTTTTTCAGGCAAGACACAAACGACTAGGACAATGAAAATGAACGAGTTTGTGTCACTTAGCTTTGATCTCTTCAGCGCAAGGTAGGCGTTGAATGAAAAACTCGTTAAACTCGTTCGTTTCATTGTCCTATTTGTTTGTGTCTTGCCTGAAGAAGACCTAGACTAAGAGGTCGAAACGCGTCGTGTTTTGTCTTGTGACTCGTTTGTCCACGTTTCTCTTGTGGGGTTCGCTAACATCTATTTAATATTTCGACGTGAACATGTTTATCAGTGATGACAATCACATAAATCAAAGTAAACATATTCGTCTACACTTATCGCATGAGCTGAAGTAAACATGTTTATCATACTTATCTGATGAACCGAGGTAAACATGTTCATCAATAATTATTACTTGAATCGTCAAAAGGAAACGTATTTCTCTCTGTTCTTGTCGCATAAATCAAAGTAAATATGTCCATATAACCCTTTCATATGAACTTAAGTGAAGATGTTTATAATAATAATAACCTAAACACATCCATCATCTACCCTTATCACATGAACTGAAGTAAACATGGCTATCGTACTATCTCATGAATTGAAGTGAACATGTTCATTCAT
>JADBJO010001293.1:287500-302500 GCA_016801955.1 Conus betulinus
TTCATTCCATGTTACTGTATCTTACTAATGTGTCTTACTACTGTGTTTTGCTGCTGTGTCTTAGTCTCTTACTACTGTGTCTTACTGCTGTGTCTTAGTACTGTGTTTTACTACTGTATCTTACTACTGTATCTTACTACTACTGTTTTACCACTGTGTCTTACTACTGTGTCTTACTACTGTGTCTTACTTGGAGGTTTGATACAAAGTTAGGAACATAAGCTAGTTTTAGATGATGTTTCATTTAAGAGAACAGATTGTGAGTTCAAACACAAGTGCGCGCGCGTGCACACACACACACACACACACACACACACACCACACACACACACACACACACTTCCTACAGGCAAGGCATGCGCCCTGGCAACACCTCTTTGTACGACCCGCTGACCAGTGTGTCCTCCGACACAGGTGACCGTCCTCCAGGTGATAAGTCCGTTAACTTGCCTCGTTCATTCCCTTCATTGTTTGAACGTCTCCCGCTTTTCGTTCATGGCTGGGCCAAGAGGGTGAATTTGGTCAATACGTAGGAGATTTTAAACATGCTTCTATTCTTAAGTAATTACCTTTTGTATGTCGGGGGGGGGGGGGGGGGGGGGGGTGTGGGGGCCTTTTTTCGGCATAATCCGTTCATAATGAAACGCATTGTCAACGATCAAAACTTTAAGCACAATGACACACACCGTGCGCGCACGCGCGCACACACACACACACACACACACACACACACACACACACACACACACGCACGCACGCACGCACGCACGCACGCACACACACACACACACACACACACACACACACACCACACACACACACACACAGAGAGCGAGAGAGGGAGGGGGGGGAGGAGTGGGGGCAGTTACTACTGGGGGCAGTTACTGGCCAAGACATCACCAAAGCAGACGAGGCGATTATGGGAAGAGTAAGGGGCCGGTTTTTAAGTGACGGTTACACGCCATGGAGCATCGGTCGCATCGTCTGGAGATTGAGTCAGCGTGTGGTGTCAGGTGAATGGTGCGTTTTAAGTCTCCTCGCCAGAGGTTGCTAAGAACAAGGCCTTCCCAAAGAGAACTTGGTGTGGAATTCGTTTTGGGGAAGTTGGTACGGAGTTCGTTTGGGGAAGTTGGTACGGAGTTCGTTTTGGGGAAATTGGTACGGAGTTCGTTTTGGGGAAATTGGTACGGAGTTTGTTTTGGGGAAATTAGTTGGAGTTTGTTTTGGGGAAGTTGGTACGGAGTTCGTTTTGGGGAAAATTGGCACGGAGTTCGTTTTTGGGGAAGTTGGTACGGAGTTTGTTTTGGGGAAGTTGGTACGGAGTTTGTGTTGGGGAAGTTGGTACGGAGTTTGTGTCGGGGAAGTTGGTACGGAGTTTGTTTTGGGGAAGCTGGTATGGAGTTCGTTTTGGGGAAGTTGGTACGGAGTTTGTTTTTGGGAAGTTGGTACGAAGTTTGTTTTGGTGAAATTAATACGGAGTTTGTTTTTGGGGAAGTTGGTACTAAGTTCGTTTTGGGGAAGTTGGAACTAAGTTCGTTTTTTGGGGAGTTGGTACTAAGTTCGTTTTTGGGGAAGTTTGTACTAAGTTCGTTTTGGGGAAGTTGGTACGGAGTTTGATTTGCGGAAGTTTACGGAAGTTGGTACGGAGTTGTTTGGGGAAGTTGGTACTAAGTTCGTTTTGGGGGAAGTTGGTACTAAGTTCGTTTTGCGGGAGTTGGCATAGAGTTCGTTTTGGGGAAGTTGGTACGGAGTTTGTTTGTGGGAAGTTGGTACGGAGTTTGTTTTGGGGAAGTTGGTACTAAGTTCGTTTTGCGAGAGTTGGTACTAAGTTCGTTTTGCGGGAGTTGGTATAGAGTTCGTTTTGAGTAAGTTGGTACGGAGTTTGTTTTTTTAGGGAAGTTGGTACTAAGTTCGCTTTGGGGAGTTGGTATGGAGTTCGTTTTGGTGGATTTGGTATGGATTTCATTTTTGTGGGATTTGGTATGGAGTTCGTTTTGGTGGATTTGGTATCGATTTCATTTTGGGGGAGTTGGTATAGAGTTCGTTTGGGGGACGTTGGTATGGAGTTTCTTTTGGGGAAGTTGGTAGGGAGTTTTCTTTGGGGGAAGTTGGTAAAGAGTTCGGTTATAAGACGGTCTGTATCGTTGTCCATTAATGACAACTTCACTCCCAGTCAACCCGTCCGACAGCACGCAAAACGGGGGTCAGGAGAGAGATCGGCACTGGCTGGACCACAGACGAGTGGATGTGCGGTATGTGATGATACACGTGTGTGTGTGTGTGTGTGTGTGTGTGTGTGTGTGTGTGTGTGTGTGTGTGTGTGTGTGAGTGTGTGTGTGCGCGTGTGCGTGCGTGCGTGCATGTGTGTGTGTGTGTGTGTGTGTGAAAGAGAGAGAGAGAGAGTAAGAAAGAGAGAGACAAAGGCCACGTCTGCGGTCTATTCTTCATGCGTGAGTGAATGTCAGCCGAGTGCATAAGGACCTGCACAGTGTGTGCAATAATAAGTTACCTACGCTTCTAGGGGAGCGGCAGGATGGATAAAGAACTCACGCTGCTCTGGACAAGTGCCCGTTAGTCTTCACCGCGGGATGGCCGACACAGGGACATTGCGAAATAGTCCTCTGATCACTGCGGGGTATTAGTAGTAGGCCGCCGACACAGGGACATTGCGAAATAGTCCTCTGATTTTTTCTTCATCTGCGTTTTTCTTCTTCTTCTTCTTCTTCTTCTTCTTCTTTCTCCCATCGGTGTGTGCCAAGACCCTATCTCTGCAAAACAATTGTTTCCCTGTCCATTCTGCAATAGTGTGTTTGTTTGTTGGGTTGGTTGGTTGGTTGGTTGTTTTTTGTGTTTGTTTGTTGGGTTGGTTGGTTGTTTTTGTCTTCCCCTCTATCTCTCTCTCTCTCTGAGCAGTTCCCCGGAGGACCATTATATCAAGGTGATCGCGGAATCTTGCTGCATGACCATACCACCGTGGTTTTTTTTTTTTTTTTTTTCTAACTGATGTCGGCAGATTTTCTTATGGTTTGCTGTGCTTCATGATGGTCCTGTTCGTTGACTGACAGGACCATGCAATCTGATGTTCAGGGGTCTTGCGGCAGCCTTTCATCGTCATGGCTTGGCTTCTTCTTCTTCATAGATCCGCTAGGAGGGCCCATGTCTTACGTGAAAACAGTAAGATGGAGTACACCGGTGCCATAGTGCACATAGGAGCCCGGTATTGTGTTTCACGGAGACAGAGGTTTCAGCCGGAAAGTGCTGGCATTCTCTTTTGCTGCCCTTGAGAGGATTGCTGGTTTGCAGTCACAGCTGACGGTGGATCCCAGGTTCGTGAACCGCTGAGCAGTTCCCAGCTTCCCTCTGTTGTCAGTTATATCGGCAGTGACTGTGGTATTGTGGCTGGCCATCAGCCTAGGCTCTTCGGGCGCCGATTTCCATACCATATGTTGTTGATGTTTCATCCACTCTTTTAACACACTTGGCGAGTTCGTATCTACTGCCTTCTAGGCCATGGATGTATACGCGGCGAAGGTCCATAACGGCTCTACCTTCAACGCTGACTGTGCTGACATGAACTTCAACTGTAGCAGTCATGATGCGTTCCAGGGATACGTTGAAGAGTGAGGGAGATAGAAGGCAACCCTGAGGAACTTCATTTGAAGTATGGAACAACTTTCCTGTTGCACCCAGTGTGACAACAGCTTTCGCCCGATGATGTTTTTTTTTTTTTTTTTTTTAATTTTTGTTGTTGTTGTTGTTGTTGTCCGTAACGCCTCCATTGAGATTCTGTCGAACATCCACTTGATGTCAGTGAAGACTCGGCAGATCTTCTTCAGGTGTTGAAGGTGAATTTTAGCAAAGAGTTCGCAGATCAAAGATGCATTTGATGGTCTCCTATCGCTACGGTATTACGCTTGTTCTTCAGCAACAAAGTCTTCTGCTTGCGGCTGTGATCTGTTTTAGAACTTTGCCAAATAGATTCGTTGATTATGTACCAGCCGCCGCGGCGAAGTGGTTAGCGTCGCGGACTCCCGGCTGGGAGGTCGTGGGTTCGCAATCCCATCAGAGGCATGTGGGTTTTTCTGCTCCGACCGGCTCCTACCCAGAGTTGAGTTTGCTGCGGACTCAGTTGGGAAAGACTGGGACCACACAGTCGAGTTTCATCCACTTAATGGATGCGTTTCTGAGAGAGTGTTGCTCAAATTTCCTGACCAACACTGCAGGTGTCTGTATCTCTCGGGCCTGGTTGACGCCGGGATATATTATGAAAGGAAGCGTAGAGTACAGCCCTGTCATGTAGTCTCAGACCGAAATGGAAATCCGTAGCATCATCTTCATCATCCTCATTCTCATCGATCAGCATTAAAAAAAAAATTTAAAAAAAATGTCCCAGGTTCTGTGGCCCTTCATGCCCTGCTCTCATGGTGACCTCAATTCGATGTCTTCTCCACGTCTGTGGCCTTGGTTTGGTTCCGTCGGGGGTCACCGGTATTGGCGAGTCCATGGGGGCTGTCGTTGGACGGACGTGGTGGCGCCCTCCGGAGGGAGAGCTCACTCACGCCGGCTCCGCGACTAAGCAATTATTGTCGTCAGTAGGGGGCTTAGTAGGTGGTGTCCTGCGTATGTTAGATCAGAACAGGCGCCACTGAACACCACCGAAGTGACTCGGCAGAAGTGCAGTGTGTCCTCCGGGGGGTTGCCTCTTGACGACTTGACATTGACTCCGCCCTGTGGGTTGTCGGTGCCGGGGCTGTGGCGGGCCTGACCGGGCTGTGGCTGTGGACGGGGTGTCGGAATGAGCGGTGTGGGGTGCATTGCCTCTGAAAGTGGTGCAGAGAGGTTGGGACAGAAAAAAAAAAAAAAAAAAAAAAAAAAAAAAAAAAAAAAAGATTCGTTGATTATGAGGGGGGGGGGGGGGGGGGGGGGGAGAACATGGCAAGAACAAGGAGCAGAGAGAGTGAAGGTTAGAAGGAGTGGAAAGATGAAAAAAGAAGACTGAACAAAAAGAAAAGTAGGAGGAACAGAGAAGAACAACAAGAAGGAAAACAAGAGAAAGAACAAAAAGAAGAAGAAGAAGAAGAAAGAGTAGGAGACTGCGGAATCACTGGTGGGGTGTCACTTTAACGTGCGAAAGACGGGAAGGAAGAATAAGGAGGAGGAGAAGTGGTTGGAAAAAAGCAGAAGCGAGAAAAGAAAGAAAGAAAAAGGAGCATGTGACGTCAGATCGAGCGGAAAAGAAAAAAGAACGGGGAGAAGAAGTAAGAGAAAGTCGTAGCGAGAACAGAAAAAAGAACGGGGACAGATGAAGTAAGAGAAAGTCTCGACGAGAACAGAAACAGAACGGGGAGAAGAAGTAAGAGAAAGTGTGAGTGAGAAAAGAAACAGAACAGGGGAGAAGAAGTAAGAGAAAATCGTAGCGAGAAAAGAAGAAAAGAAAGGGGAGAAGAAGAAGTAGAGAGAAAGTGTGAGTGAGAAAAGACAAAGAACGGGGGAGAAGAAGTAAGAGAAAGTGTAAGTGAGAAAAGACAAAGAACGGGGAGAAAGAAGTAAGAGAAAGTGTGAGTGAGAAAAGAAACACAACAGGTAGAAGAAGTAAGAGAAAGTGTGAGTGAGAGAAAAGACAAAGAACGGGGAGAAGAAGTAAGAGAAAGTGTGAGTGAGAAAAGAAACACAACAGGTAGAAGAAAGTAAGAGAAAGTGTGAGTGAGAAAAGAAACACAACAGGTAGAAGAAGTAAGAGAAGTGTGAGTGAGAGAAAAGAAACAGAACGGGGAGAAGAAGTAAGAGAAAGTGCGAGTGAGAAAAGAAACAAACAGGGAGAAGAAGTAAGAGAAAGTCTGGGTGAGAACAGACAAAAGAACGGGGAGAACAAGTGGGAAAAGTAGGGGCGAGAGAAAAGAAGAAAACAGACGGGGGAGAAGTAGTAGGAGAAAGTTGAAGCGAGAATGGAACAGGAAGGGGAGAAGAAGTGGGAGAAAGTAGAAGTGGAAAAAAGAGGAGGAAAGGAGGGGGGGAGGGGTAGGAGAAAGTAGAAGAACAAGAGAAAAGAAAGGCCAGATAGGTGGAGTTGGACGTCAGAGAAGAAGAAGAAATTAGAAGGGGAGAAATAGGAGAAAGTACATGCGAGAAAAAAAGGAGAGGGGAAGAAGTAGGAGCAAGTAGAAACTAGACAAGAAAAAGGGCGGGGAAGCAGAGGGTGACGTCAGAGAAAGCAGAAGCGAGCGAGAACATAAGAAAACGGAGGGGGAGAGAGGAAGTAGGAGAAAGTGAAAGCGAGAAAAGAAGAAAATAGATTGACGGAAGAAGTAGGAGTGAGGGTTAGGGAAAATAGAAGAAAACAGAAGCGAGGAAAGAAATATAAATAAACGGGGGGGGGGGGGCAGGTAGAAGAGGAACCGAAGCGCGAAAAAGGAAATAAAAGGAAGGGAGAAAAAAAAGAAGAAAGAAGAAGCAAGAAGAAGAAGAAAAAGAAGAAAGAGAGAGAGAGAGAGAGAGAGAGAGAGAGAGAGAGAGAGAGAGAGAGAGAGAGAAATAAGAGAAAGCAGAAGTGAAGCGAGCAAAAGAAGGAGGGAGAGAAAGAGGTAATGAAACCGAAAAAGGAAGAGAAAAAGTAGCAAATGTAAAAGTGAGAAGAGAAGAAAAAAAGAGAGTGGTGTGTGTGTGTGTGTGTGTGTGTGTGTGGGGGGGGGGGGGGGGGGGGGTAGGATAGAAAGGATAAAGGGAAAAGAAGGAGCAAGACTTAAAGAGAACGAACAGAAGTGGAGAAGAGAAGAATCGAAGAAACTATAAGCGACAAGAGAATGAAAAGAAGCGGAATGAGAAGAGGAGAGGAAATAGAAGCGAGGGAAAAAAAAAAAAGTAGAAGCCAGAGAAGTAGAAAAAGGACGGGGGAGAAGAAGCAGAGGAAGTAGAAGCGAGACTGACAGAAAATGAAGGTGGATGGACAAGAAGCAAATGGAAGTAGAATCGAGAAGAGAATAAAAAGAACAAGAAGTAGCAAGAGTAAATGGAAGCAGGGTAGGGGGGGGGGGGGGGGGGGGGGGGGGGGGGAGTGATGATGGAGGAAGCAGACACGAGGAAATACGAAAAAGGAGAGGAAGGAAGACGTCGCAAAAGAGGGAAAAAGGAGAAGGAGGAGATGGAGAAGGAGGAAGAACAGGAAGAGCAAGAGAACAAAGGAAACAAGCTAAAAGAAAAAAAAAAAAAAAAAGCAACAACGCACAAAGCAAAGGCGCACGAAACGCGCAGCGTGCACAGTAACTCACCTCGCTGCCTCCTATCCCTTAGAATCACACACTAGAACCTGTCAATCCCTTCCGCTCCCCGTTCAAAGTCTTCCACAGCTGTCGGCTTCCCAAGATCGGCAAAACAGATACCCCAACTGTCAACACACACACACACAATCATCTATCTCTCATTCTTCGCTTCATTGCCAAAGCTTAGCTGTCAATTCCTCGCCTGTAGCAGGGCCCAGTTTTACAGGCGTTATCCCCGCTGTTTACAAAACAGTGGTTGAACTGTCAGACATAGGCCTAGCACCTCCCATCCTTTACTCTTCTGCCCAGACACAGAGATCTGTCGAGGACAGAGGAGATCTGCTGGTTCCTGCAGTTTTTCGCTGAGCGGTTTTGGTTCTCGCGTTCACGATCACGGTCTGCGAACTGTCGACCGTTCACCACGGACTATCATTCTTTGTACCATGGCAGACCTGTCAACCCCTACAGTTATCCTCCGGTGTCAGGTTGTCGGTGACGGGAAGTATGTGACAAAACACGTCCGTGAACTGTCAAGCACGTGGCACGTGCTTCTTGTTCCCCGCTCCTCTGCCAATGCAGGGCCTGCGGCTGCCCTGCGTCGTCACATCCGCCAAGGGAGGTTATACATGTTTTCACCAGCGTTCGTATGTGAGTTTGTTTGTCAACATGTGTATGCACGCATTGGGGAATCGATTTTTAAGGGAACCTGGTTGAAAACAAGCAGTGAGGCCCAAGGAGAATTTCGCTGAAGTCTGGTACAGAGGGGAACAAAGAGCTCACCCTGGGTCCATCCACGCAAAACCCTGGTGCTGGTTTTAACCTCTGCCTGTCTTCTCAAACTTCTTGAGTTCAGACTAACTGAACACCAGTCAGAATCAGCACTTACGGGTGAAGTCCTTTGCAATTTTTCCTATGACACTCTTTACAGTGTGGTCAGGAAAGAAGAGCGACCACAACATCGCTAAGCTAGTAGTAAAGTCACTGGCGCTGCGTTAATTCTTGTATGAGCTGTTGTGGTGAAATAGGGGAAAAAAAATGCATGAATTCGAACAAATTTATGTTTTTGATGGCACCATCTTAGCTCCTGACAAAGATCTTGTCCAACAACGACATAATGTACATTCAGATTCGTAAATTCAGAGCAATAGTGCACAGTCAACACCAGCCAAGTGCGTAAAGTTTTAACCAGAATTGGTGGAAAAGACTTAGTGGAAGGAATGTGTCTTAAGAATGAGCCCCAGTACCTTTTGGTGCCGACCCCAGACAAGAGGGCTCCAGGCTTTGTTCGATCTTGGCCGAGGGTGTGTACGCTCCTCCGACTGTCCATCATGTTCATTGTGTTGCTGGCCGGTGTGTCTTCACACCGCTGGTAGTGGACTGTCTAACATGCACCATGGAGCTCTCATTTTGGACGCCTGTCAGCGTGGAACCGCACAGACATGAGTTGCGGTCGCTAGAAAGTTTATGGTACTCGGCCGATCATGTAGCACACAATGCATTGTGTACTTACACACACACACACACACACACACACACACACACACACACACTCTCTCTCTCTCTCTCTCTCTCTCTCTCTCTCTCTCTCTCTCTCTCTCTCTCTCTCTCAAAGAGATACTTATAGATACAGATATGGATATAGATAGATGAATAGATAGACATACCCATATATATATATATATATATATATGTGTGTGTGTGTGTGTGTGTGTGTGTGTGTGTGTGTGTGTGTAGAGAGAGAGAGAGAGAGAGAGAGAGAGTAAGAAGAATAAGAATTAGTAGTAGAAGTAGTAGTAGTAGTAGTAGTAGTAGTAGAAGATGAAGAAGGAGAAGAACAAATGCGAAAGAGCCCAGGTTCTGTATCAGCTTCTTTCTTGGGCTTTTTTTTTTTTTAATCTCCCTCTTCATGAAAACATGATGGATTTCTGAGCAGGGACAGAATTCAGAAAGGAATTTTTTCTGTCATGGGGTGCCCTCTTGTTTTTTTTTTTTTTTTTTTAACACAGTAAATGAATAGACCAAACTGACACTGTCTCAGTGCTTTGTGAGGCGTACTGTGTTGACTCTGTGTGTGTATCATCCATGCTCATTGTTCAGAGACACACACGGTCTGCCAGTCCCTTGGTTTGGGGTTGTTGTGCTGCACAGCTGTTCGGTCCCCATGCAGTCGATGCTTTATCAATACATCGCTGTTTCCTCACCCTCTACTAACGCACGCACGCCAGTTGCTGCAGGGATTATACAGTCAGTTGACTTTCCTCTTTCAGTTCTTTTTTGCAGTGCAGGCACAATTGATAGCCATCATTTCTTTTTTCTGGTCTTCAGCCTTCAAAACGCTGTGGTCGTTACAGCAGCGAGTTTTTCCGCGATCGTCATGCACGATGCTGAATGTTGTAAACCTGCTTCTTGCCTTTTTTTCCGCCGATGATCCCCTCTCCATCCCCGCACTGTGTCCTCCCCCCCCCCCCCCCCCCCCCCCCCCCCCCCTCTTCCCAGTTCCCCGGGCTTGCTCCTGAGACTTCCATGTGGCCGGCAGCATGTTGGGCAATGTGTGAGCAACCGACACACAGCGCGTTCCGGGTCTTGAACATCCACAGTAACGTTAGCACTTGTGGCGTACCATCATCAGCCGGCACGTAAGCGGCGGACAGAAGCGGTTAGTGTGGAGAATACGGTGGGGGGGGGGGGGGGGGGGGGGGGGAGGGAGAGAAGGGGGGGGGGGGGGGCTGTCGTTGTCAACGTCCTAGACGCTTTGCTTCCTGGAGGAGTTCTCTGTTACAAGCCTTGAGCCGGCTGTATTTTTTAACCTTGTTATTCAATGACATCTGTCTGTCTCCGCGCATCTTCTCAGCTCGTCCACCTTGGGCAGGCTGGCCGTCTGTTCGGTTGTTTTTAGTCGTTGATCGATGTGCCTGCTAGTGATTGAGTAGAAGGGAGATCAATTCGGGGTTCTGCTTTTTCTTGGCAGCCGACAGAGTTGCTGCCCTTTCCATTTCTGACGGAATCTGATCCTGACGAGAGTGTTTGGGCCTCTGGTGCAGAGACGGAGGTGTCCTTTCCGCTTCAGACTACTTCCTGCCTGCCTCTTCCTTTCTTTTAGCGCTGGGCCTACTTCGCACATGCACCCGCAGGCATTCAAATAGCTGGAGTTTTCTCAGGGTTCCAGGGGCTATATCTACAACACAACAAAACTCAGTGCAGGCCCAGTGGATAGCGCACCTGTCTAGGAAGGTGGGGGCGACCTTGAATCCACAGTTCGAGTCACTTGCCCCTGATTTACACAGGGATAAGTCCATCTTACTGAGGCCCTTCAGAACCACGTGGAGGGAATGCCTTCATCTGCAGGCTGGAGGACGTCTACCCGTTGGACTGAGCCCGGAGAATCGCCATCTGCAGTGCTTTGCCAATGCTCTTCCCATCTCTTCACAATCAACGCCTCCAGTACCCGAGGGTTCTGGTCCACAGACCCCAAACCCATATGGGCAGTGCTGCCCAGCCTTCCGCACCCTTGAGGGGCAAACAAGACTTTGTCCGGTGCAGTTCTTGGAGAGTGGGGGAGAGAGAGGTGGGGGGGGGGGGGGGGAGGACTGTGAAGATCATCTGCGTCAGCTGTAACGGACTGATATGAGGACTCTGTCATCCTCTTACTTTTCAGTCCGTTGTTCGTCCGTGAGTCGACGGGGACCATTTCAGTCATCTTGGAGCTTATGGGGGTGAGATGAATTGTGGATACGCAGGTCGCTGATCAAGGTGATGCGTGCACGTAATGTGCGGCGACAGCTCGGACAGGGAATGTGGGGACGTCTCTGATTGCCTGCGCAGGCTTTCCTTGCCTGTCTCTTTAAGTTGTGCCTCACGTGACTTGGCGCCTTTGTGGATAGAGTAGCGCCATCTAGCTAGATTCATAGCGGTATGTTCCCTTGTGTCAGGGTTGATGTTAAACGCTTTTTACGGATGTTTTGATATGTATTGTAAGGGTAGTGGTGTATTGGAGATAAGGAGGGAAGAGGGATAGGAGGTGGGGAAGAGAACGAGTTGACACATCAACTTCCACACCAACACCGTTGGTTTCCTCTCTCTTTTTATTTCAACTCATGGTTGGATCGCACCAACCATACCAAACCACCGACCTAACGGCAGGATCAACAACATAATTTCATTATTATAACATTAAGGAAGGGGATCCCCATTGCGAATGGCAGGATCAACAACATAATAATTTCATTATTATAGCATAAACATTGAGACTCCCCGTTGCGAACGGCAGGAGTTACATACGGTCAAAAGCATGGATCATGATTTCATAGCGAAGAACAGTATTATAAGTGAACATACATTTAAGCACACACACACTCAAATGGAACTCCCCGTTGCGAACGGCAGGAGCAATGAACAATAAATGAAATTAATTAACATCCAATTTTCCAACAACAACTACACAATCATGTGAAAAAAAAAATCATATGTGTAGTGTCCACACATATGGTCAAACTCAGAAAAGACACATCTTGCACATTAACATGCAACTAAGGCTATCTTTCTTTCTCAGCACACACACCCACCTCAGGACAGTGCGTGCTACACGCTATGGCTCCACGTGTCACCTGTTAGCCTACACCCCGGCCCAACAATGGCAGTTGCTTTTCAGCCCTGCAATGGACCCACGGGTGTAAATATATTGAACAAGTGAACACTCACAGACTAACAGACGCAGCGACCGGATAAACAAACTGACTGACCAGTGGCTACTCGTGCACAAAATAGGCACACAGAACGCACAAGGAACCGAGCCGCATTCAAGTAATTAACTGCCTAATTACTCAGCCAAGTACCCACGTAACCCTTCAGTCGTTCAGATAATGAAACAATCGAACAAACAGGTAAAACACTTGTTTGTAACAGGTATCAACCCAGACACACACAGGAATAATCAAACTAGCTTCACTGGCTGTATCTTAATCATTTGCTCAGGCCGCCGTGCGGTTTCATCACTATGACTTAACCCTATCCGTCTCGCCAGCCAACAAGGGCGACGTTTACATGCTAGTTTGTCCAGTGTTCGAACACAAGGAACCAACAGGGCGCGCGTTAAACTTTATCCACTAATCGCAATAAAAGACATTAACGTCTGTAATCTATGTTTTCTGGCATCGATTTGTTGATTACTCACCATAAAATCTGTGACAATACTGAATAACTTTCTGATTTCATTCTTATTAAGCGCCAGCACCTGCTTAGTTACAAAGTTACCTGAATAATTGACTGTGGAAATTCGGTATATGACATTTCCAGTTGATAAGAAATTGGAGTTTGCACACAATAAAAATGTAAGAAAATAGAACTTTTAACTTCCATTTACTAAGGTTGTTTCACGAAGATAGTACTCTGTCTGCCCTCACTCTAGGTAAAAAACAGCCAAACCAAAGGCAAAAAAACCATGAACATACCTTTACATTCACGAACACCTGAACCAGCGTCACAGCCTTCACCCGATTCTGCTCAGTGAAGAAATGATCTCAGAGCCAGAACGCTGGGAGTATATAGGCCTTCTATCCCCTTTGAACAAGATCTTTCGAGAAAGTCTATTGTGGTCTGCGTCACAATAGAACGACTACAAGCGTCTAAAGTGCCTAAGATCTGGCCTTTGTGGGCTGCTCTTCAAACGAACATTCTATCCCCTAGGGTCCGACAACCAACTGGGCCGACCGCCATGTAAGTGGCTGGATCTGTAGAAGTGCAGAGGAACAGACCCTTCAGACTTTGTACCTAGGGCAAAGTCCAGCATCCCACCTAAAAGATGTTTACCTAAAATCTCAAGTCCACCTCAGCTTATACTCAGTCTCCCGGACCAAACCATCCAGACCAGCCATGGTCAAAGGGAGGCTCTCAAGAGCCCCTCAGCCAAGGCGACACCAATTACGATGTGGCTGAAGTCTAATGGCTGTCTCTCCAAAACCAGTCTGCCCAGACCAGCCGTTGGCAAATTGTCTGCTGACTGACCAGCCTCTTAACTGGCATTCCAGCCTACCAGCTAGGTTGCCCCTCACTGTAATTCTATCCCGCGTTTATTATTATGCCACTCCCCAGTAACTTGACGTAAATGATGGGCATGTGTGCTAGCCTTTCAGTTTAGATTGAATCGAAGTCCTGTGTGCAAGGTGCATTTGGGAAAAGGAACCTCAAAACGAGAGGGGGGAGGGGGGTTAAGGAAATAAGAGAGAGAGAGAGACAAAGGTAGGGGACACACACACACACACACACACACACACACACACACACACACACACACACACACGAGAGAGAGAGAGAGAGAGAGACAGACAGACAGACAGAGGGTTCTGTATTTTACGAGGACGGTCGAGGAGCACTGACGTACTTATTTATGCTCTAAGTGGGAGACAACTACGAAAATTAGCCTGCACAACATATGGGTCGTGCAAAAGTAATGTTATTCCATTAAACAGCTGGAGGAGAGAGAGAGAGAGAGAGAGAGAGAGAGAGAGAGAGAGAGAGAGAGAGAGAGGAGAGAGAGAGAGAGAGAGAGAGAGACTCAAGACTCAACTCAAATGTTCAATTGATAAAGGCCATAGCCCCTCAGAAAGAGGATATACATTTTTAAGTGGCACACGAATATTGGTCTTCTTCATGTTTATAAATACTTCTTTTAAATGCTTTATCTAAATAAAGAGCTAGCTTTTGAACAGTGTTTCGTTTGATGATGACATAAACAAGGTTAATTTGAACAGACAAGGATGAGAGAGAGAGAGAGAGAGAGAGAGAGAGAGAGAGAGAGAGAACGTAACTTTCATTGAACTTCTGCCATGGGCCATAACTCAAAGTGGGAAGGGAGGAGGAGGGGAGCGGAGGGATGAGAGGGGGACTTTCAACTTGAGCATGCGCAAAAAAAAATCCACATTCAAACTAACGATAATTCGAGAGAGAGAGAGAGAGAGAGAGAGAGAGAGAGAGAGAGAGAGAGAGTTAACCATTTACCATTTGACGTCATCAGTTCGTCTAAACAGAGTCGAATTATGCGGAGGAAGAGAGGGTCGTGTTGTTTCAGTTTCGAACGTTTAAACTTCGCCGACCGTTTATCAGAAAGAGGTCAGGCTCCGTTTTGGCAGCCATCACACGAGCTGTCCGCGATAGCAGTTAGCGCCAGACGTCGCTATGATTTATTGTTATTGAAGGGCGCGCCCGCCTTAATCTCTTCCTGAGACAAGTCATGAAAATAACTTATTGCAGGAAACATTCGGAAATAAAAAGAAAATTCTTTATGCGAGTCTCTCTCTCTCTCTCTCTCTCTCTCTCTCTCTCTCTCTCTCTCTCTCTCTCTCTCTCTCTCTCTCTTCTGTTTGCCAGTTTCTTTTGCCTATGTTTGTTCTTTGTTTTAAAATGTATTTCGGTCGTTCACAATTCCCATCTTTTTCTTTTTTTTTCCCCCTTCAGCTTTGTTTCTTTCTTTCCATACCTTTTCCACTACTTTCGTTATATTCTGCGGTTTTTTTTTTTCCTCCCTTTTCCCCCTTCTTTTCTCTCATTTCGTTTCTTTTCTTTCTCTTTCTTTTTTTTTTTTATTTTGTTTTGTTTTGTTTTTTTTGTTCTGAAGCCTTCCTTCCTTTCCTTCCTCCTGTGTTTCTGTCTGTCTTTTGAATTTTCTGTCTATCTGTTTTTCTTTGTCTTCATTCTTTCTGTCAACCTTTCGTGGTTTCTTTCTATCTTTCTTTTTGTTTCCTTATTCCTT